>NWSH02000556.1:5543236-5561680 GCA_002382865.2 Heliothis virescens
CGCTAACTCCGGCCAGGTTGTCGTTTGGACTATATTTTTGGACACGTCGAATACCCACGCTCTGTTTGGTTACTCTTTCCTTTTTACACATTTACTGGCTTGAGGGAAATTGACATCAGCTTTTCCCATAACTAAAATAAATCCATGAAATGTTCTTGTATAATAAGTTGAACAGCAACAGTATGCAGTATGCAGGTATATGTATATTGCAATATGTAGGAATTCTCTTCACCTGCCAAGTCCCTTCTTACCAAATACTAAAATAAAATCAAGAGATGATTGTTAGGGAACCTGTTAGTTTACACTTGTTTAAGTTTTGGTTGCAATAGAGTCATTATAATAAAACTGCTTCAGCAATTTATTCACTTCAGGTAGCAACGTTGTTTGAACACAATATTTTTGGATGAACGTCACCAGTGAGCTGAAAAGCCGTCGAATCACCAACGGAAAGAGTCAAATTGAAGTTGGTGTGTGATAGCGGTCAAATACGAATCTCTAATGTCATTTAGTATCAAAAACCTACAGCTCTAAATAAGAACACTATTTTCCAATCGTGGAACGTAAAGGCGTTTCACAAACACTCCACGCGCTCGCCCACTGTTTGAAGGCATCAAACAAACCAGACACAATTGTTAGCGCGTTCCTACTAGAATAAGAATTTCTCCGAGGAAAATTTTCCCATCTAAATACTATTGGCGTCTATTTATTTTACGAGTTAAATAAACATTTTACATGAATATATGATGGAGCCAAGAGTGAGCTTTTTGTGTCTCAAGTAAATAATATTTAGTAAACACAAGACAAAAGATGGAGGGCCAGTTTCATAGTTTCCGAATGAATAAAGTTCTTGATATAGATATATATAGATTATGGCACTATCTGTTAGATAGCTATTTAGAACTCTTACTGGAACCTATGAAACTGGCCGTATCATGATAGTAAGCACCTGCATATCGTTGTAGCAATTTTAATTTAATATTAAAGAACGTGTCATAATTACTTATTTTTTTTGAATTCAGCATTGATTCGTAGATTTATGCTCACAGAAGCATTTTTTTCGGGTTGTGGTTCAACGTTTTTCATAAATCGGCGTTCGCAGCGCTAAATTATTCGCAGGAACGTGTTCTGTGACTATCGCGAATATGCGCAAAATAAAATGCTTTTCACTTTGCGGTGCTTTTGAAGATTTCTTTGTCGCTAAGAAAGGATATTTTTAAAAGAACACACAACATCAGATAAGCGAAATAAATAACATGAATATGTCATAAATTATGACTTTATAAATTAAAAATTATCTATGAATTAAAAATAATATAAACTTATCCTGGGGGCTGCAGGAGACAAACGTTTCAAAATATTTAAATTCCGAATGGAGATTGATTCCTAATTACCTACATCATTATTATGCTACTTTGTAGTTGTATTAACTTGGTGTTGTATTTCAATGTTTCGAGATTTTATAAACCAGATTACTAGCAACAAGGGTACCGCGGAGCGTATGGTCGGCGCGTCGCTTACGCTTCAATTCCCACACTGATGGTATATAAACAGGCTTGCAGCCACAGTCGAACTACCCGCCGGCAGAGCACACGTCCCACGTTATGAAATGGGAATTAAATTGTCTGTGAAGAATACAACAGGATTACCATTCATTCTCAACCAGCGCTACTATGTGCAAAATGGTTTACCAGATATCCACTGGCCCTTTTGTTCAAATTTTGTGAATATGACCTGCAGTCAGACAAGCAATGAATGAGAAGCTGTTTCGATTAGTTCAGGTCACAATGAATCCATTGGAAGTCCTGAGCTGTTCACTGCACTGCAGCGGGATACAGCTTGGCACGCCACGTAGCCCGCTCGAGTTCGTGCATCGCGAAGTCGAAGGATTACCAAATGCAAAATAAGATTTTTAAATATCGATTCTTTTAATATCAAAAAATACAGAAATGCAAAAACAGTGTTATATCAATCGAAGAATTCAAAATGATGTAACTCAGGGTGGAAATAAGAAGGATGTCCATGTTTTTGTTTAATTTGTCTTTTAAAAGGTGTTAGAAGCGGGTAAGAACTTTGTTCAAACATATAATGATGTTTGTTACCTGTGAAATAGTTTAAGTTTCCGACTTTTACTTCATATTTTTTCGCAGTAGCCTGTTTTACTATCGGCATACTTCTAAGAAATGATAAATATGGAGTATGCGGTGTCTTCACTGGGGAGGGCTCTGGAAGCTCTGGTCCGAGGGGCGGCGGTGGCGGTCTGACAGGACTGGTGTGATGTTCTGGAGTTTCGTGCGGAACTGGCTTACTTGTAGCGACAGGTATCGATATCGGTTTTACTGCTTGTTGATTATTACTATACATCCAGTAATCGTTGAACGGCGAGTTGTAATTACTTTCCGTCTTATGGAAGACGGTAAGATTAGTCACGTTGGGTGCGTGTGTCCTTACATAGACTTTGGGTGGTGATGTGGTAGGAATTCTAAAATGTTCAGTAAAATATTCAACATGTTTCGGCTCATTTAGTAATCTTCTGTAAGTTGCGGGTGTTATATACTTTGGTAAAAGGTTCACATTCATACTAAGTTCTGATCGCTGCGTGTTAGACAGCGGTTGTCTCAATTCAATGTGCGCTTGTGCTTTTTGCATTGTATTCAAAATGTTTTCAAGATCTTGTAAGCTTAAGGATTTAGGTGTAGCTGCGAATGTTTCAACTTCATTTTCGAGGTTAAGAAGACTTCGTTCATTGCTATGCCTCAGAGTTCGTGACTCTTCGAGGTAATTACTAAACGGTCTCAACTGCTTGAGTGGAGATCGTACAGATCTCTCCCAATACGACTGGGGCATATGGCTGTTTTCATTAAGTACTGAATGGAATGGAAGTTGGCGGTTTTCAGATCCTTCTTTCAATTGTGAATTCAACTGAGAGTCTGCATTGCGTATCATAGCAGCTATTTTTCTTCCTAAATTAGTATAGTAGTCGTCGTCAGATCCTGCTTTTTGCAAATTTCTATGTTGATTGACTTCAGGATAGACGTTTATAGGTGGTAACTTATAAGAATCAAGAGTTCTACGTGTTTGTTGAGCCTGAATTTTTTGTATTTCTTCTAAATCCTTGTTAAGATCTGACGGCAATGAGGCTAGTTTATGTTTCGCTTGACTTTCATTCACGCGATGAATAAGTTGAGATAAATACGTAAAATCAACGTCCTCTAATTTGGGGATTCTGGTCATTTCTGGTTTGTGTTTGGAACTCTTGTGACGTGGAAATGCTTCCGGCAGAATTGGGACATCTTCTACATTTACTGAGTCTCCGTCTCCTAGATTATCCAATTCTGCAGCACTCATATTTATTTGACTTTTTTCATTTTCTTCCATCTGTTTCCGAAGTTTTTGCATCTAGAAAAAAGGAAAATAATAAAACATTGCGCTATTAAAAATGAAATCACTTAATTAATATTCGGCGTGTTGATCGACTTTGACGTCTACTCTGTACTAAGTATTATATAAGCTACCTTAGGCCCGCGTTTTCTCCCCCCGTACCTGGATACTGTTAAATAGTAGCTTATAGATTATACCTAACTACATACATAATCTTTACAGATATTTTGTTCACGTCGGTCCAGTACGTCCTGAGATAAGGGCATTCGAACAAACAAACTCTTCAACTTTATTATATTACTAAGTACAGTTTCAGTGTTGCATTAAAATCAAAGTTATTTTAATACTTACAAGGTTATTTCGTTGGTCATGCTTGAGTTTCTTTGATTTCCTAAAAAGTAATAATTATTATTATAGGTATATTTTTGAATTAAATAGTTAGATATTATAACGTCGCAAAGTGCGACTAGGTACTTATCATTAATTAAATTAGTTGCGTGCATATATAATAATATATCTTAGGTGTAGTGTAAGTATGTTGTAAAATTGTAACTATACAATATTGTCGTAAAATTTTTACACTTAGTCAGTCCGTAATTATGAAACTAGTAAGAAGGTCTTACAATGCAACTACGTCATATAAGGTAATTGTTTTTACCCGGGTGCATTTGCACGAGCTATGAAATCTTCTGGCATCGGCCTTCTTAGGCGCTTTTCAAATCTGCTGCGTCGGTCACCCTTGCGAAGTCCCGTAGCCGTCGCCTCCGTTGCCTCCGTCGCCTCTGTCACATCCGTCACCGCCGTGTCGGACGTATCCCCCGGCGCGGTCGTCTCCCCCGGCGCAGCCGGCTGCCCCGGCGCGGCAGCTGGTGTAGTCACTGTAGTGGTTGGCGCGCCAGCCGACGTAGTGGCGCCACTCGTCGTAGTAGCGCCACTCCCTTCTTCGTCACATGGCGGAGGAACTATATTTCAAGAAAATTGACTTTATACATAGGTATAAGATTGGATTGGAAATTATTGTGGTCCTATTGCTATCTAAATATATAAAACCCAAAGGTAACTAACTAACTGACTGACATTGTGATCTATCAATACACAGCCCAAACCAATGGAGGGATCGAGCTAAAATTTAGCATGCATGTAGATGTTATGACGTAAGCATCCGCTAGGAAAGATTTTCCCGAAATTTCCACGAGAACAGAAAAAAAGGGGATTTTAAGTTTAGCGCGGGCGAAGGCGCTGGCAAAAGCTAGTTAGGTATAGTTATGAAAATTTACAGAGTAATAAATAACTTACTAGACGAACCTAATAAACAATTTATCCCGTTTGTATATGATTCTCAGTGTTTGCTTAGATTCGCCCGCGTCCAGAAGAGAATACTTCACGAACCAGAACTGAAAGTTACCTTCCAATAAACTATTTTGATGATGTATAATTTTTCAAAACGGACTGATGGCTTTAATTTGCCAAAAAACGGCCTGGTATTCATTGATACATATAAATATACGTGTATCAATCACAGCCTCGTTTTTTAATAATGATAGAAAGTTATCATTCATACTTACTGCAACATAGGCATGTATTAAATAGGATTTAAATCTGACCGACATAATCAAGTTGATGTGACCCTTCGACAGACTAAACATGTAGCCATAATGTGCTCCTGGTCGTGCGAAGCCGCGGCGTGTCACTTGTAAAATAATAAAAATCTAGTCCTACTGCTGGCAATATAAATTATTTTGGATTATTTTTTTTTGTTTCTTGGAACCTAGTTTGTATAACATTTCAGTTTTTTTTTACTAGTACATATAAAATGAAATAATTATGAACCTAGACTTTCAGAATAGAAACGCACGGCAACGGTTGACGAACGTTTATAATAATTTTGAGCCAAAATTATGGGTCAAAAACATTATTTTTACTGATTTGGGATTCAGTTAAACTACACCTTTTTTTAAATCATTTTATAAAATTAGGAAACCAAAATTTACAAATTGTTTTAAAAGGTAATTTTCACGAACCTGGGAATGGAGGAAACATTGGGGGAGCCATCGGCGGCACTGGTACCATGGGATACATAGGCATCGGTGGTGGTGGCGGCAGCCCTATGGGCGGGTAGTACGGCGTGTCCATACTTGGCAGGAATATGAATGACGGCAGCGGTGGCTTTGGCCGCCTGTTAAATATTATAACTTTCTTATGTCCATGGTCTTTGTCATCTTTATCGCTGGACTTCTTTCCGTTTCCGTCGCTTGATTCAGCCGAACCAGACGAGCTTTCACTGTAATCCTCGCTCCCACTGGAACTTCCGCTATAATCAGAATCTGAGTCAGAATCGAACAAGCTGTCGTCTTCTGTAATGCGCAGTAGTTTTCGCCTAAGTCCATGTACTTTACTGTGTTTTTTCTTCCTGCTGCTACGCATTCGAATAGACTTACGAGCTTTTCTCCTAGATTTGTTAATAGCTGGTGCACTGTTACCTCCACTTCTGCGCGTCGGTGGTTTTTCTTTAGTTTCGGGCTTTGTGTTATTCGACTTATTAATAACTTGACTCTCAATTGTTTTGAAGAATTGATTGTATAGCCAGTCACCGAGTTCATCTGTATCTTTAGGAATTTCATCAATCTTATCAGCATTGTTGTTTGTGGGTGATGGCGTTGATACGGTGGCATCTGTTGCATGAGCTATTGCGGGAGGTTCGTGTAGATGCGTAGGTTCATGAGGATAATGGCGGCGGAAGTCTTGTGTCAATTTTACACTGAAAACAATGGAGATATATATATATTATTATTGTATATAATTTTGAATCAATCAATAAATTAAGATCTCTTTTTTGTATATCTTATTACGATCTCATATGTTTCTGGTGCTTTACTAGTTGTGAAACGGAAATGACTCAAATCACAAGAAAACAGTTTATAAGAAGATTACTTTAGTTCACATATTTTGGTATCTGTATCGAAGTAATATCCCGGGTGGCAGTGGCACCCGATGACGCAGCCGGGGATGCCGTCGATGCAGTACTCGAATTTCCCATGAGGTCCACATTCTGAAACCATGCACCACAGTTTTGTTTAACATAATTGTAGCTTGTTCAAGAATCAATCATTACGCAGATTATATTTATTGGCGCCATTTCTAAGAACTTTGTCAGTCATAAACTAGATTAAGTTTAGAGTGAAGTGATCTCTGAAACCTGAAGCTTGGTGCATTGACTGATGTCGAATTTTCTTCAGGAAGTTCGATACTATTCCAGACTTGAGCTTGAATTGTTTCTGGTTTAATCCCTCTAAAAGAAAGTGTAAAAGTGTACTATACCTTACTTCTTTGCTTACGTTGCATCCCAAAATGCGTGCAATTGACACCTTGAAATAAAGTTATGACGTACCATACCGGACCTCATTGGTCGCATGTGTGCCGCAGAATGCTATCAGGGTGGTCACCAAAAAGCACAATAAAACTAACAAACTCATTAGTGGAGCGACGAAAAGCGTACACATTGAAAATGTTATTAATAAACAATCAACATGTTCAGTGATTAACTGTCTCGAACTTGGTTTACTATTCTATTTTCTGAACGCAGCTAATCGTTTCGTTTTTTGCCAAATGTAAAAGTAAAACTATGGTTTCTATGTAGAACTTAGTTTACACAACACGCTCCTATATTTCAGAAGTAGATTATAAATTACAAAAACCTAAAATCTTTGTCCTAACAATGGCTACATACTTGGATGACTTATTGCTGTGAACTAAACAATGGTGTATTGAAATGATAGAGTGAGTAAAGGGTAATTTCGAGTCAAACTCATTTCTTTATCTGTGCATGACGATAACATTGTGCTGAAGACAAATGTTTTTTTATTGAACTATTTCTTCTGATTAGTATCATATCATGACGGAATGCGATGTCTGAACTGCTTACTTTGTTTTTACATCAGAATTCAATTTTTTCTACAAAAATATCTAGTTATGAGCAAAACTGATTTCCAGATGTATTGAATTAAGGCAAATAAAACAGTTTTCTGTATACTTTTATATGACTTAATAGAACATTAGGTTAATCAAATATCGACTGAAAATTAATCGTCTTATAATTTACAGGATATTTTTAAACCTTGCAAAATTTGCCCAAATTAACTTGATAATGATTATAACATTTAACAAAAGGTAAAATGAAATAATGGATGTAATAAAAATTACTTTAATAAAGAAGGTAAATAAATATAAATTGAACAAGTCGTATGCTACAATTAACCATACCATGTTTCATGGTACGTATTTTATTCATCTACTTAAATCTCGTCTCCAAGATCAGGGATTCCCTTGAGGCCTCTGAAAACGAAAAAAAAAAGAATCATTTAGTTAATATCTATTAGATGATGACGGTGTTAGGACTTAGTTACTATAAACAAGCGGACAGTTAACCTCTCGTGGCATAAAGTAGATAACCTTAAGCATGAATTATTTATTGTTTAATTAATTGTTGGCATCGCTATGTCTCAAAGAAATTGATATAGGGCCGTTCCCAATAACCTATCTATCTCTGGATTTGCTTACTGGAGTTAGAATTTTGACATTAGCGCCATACAAGTAATGTCAAATTCCTATCTTTAGTAAGCAAATCCAGTGATAGACAGAATAATGAGTTCCGCAGTTAATCAGTAAGACGTACTTGGTACATTCCTCGGGTAGGACGCACTTGTGTGTCCTGTCGTCTCGCACATAGGGATGCACGCAGATGCAGCCGGGCTCGCAGAACGGGTAGCACGGCCGCAGTCGGTCCCGAGGGTTGTCACACGTCACAGAGGCGCAGCCTGCGAAGCATGCTTCGAACCTGTTTTTTAATATACAGATATTGAAAAGTGAATAGGTAAGAATAGTAACAGGTAAGACTTCATGTAATTTTCACAATAACCGAAACGTCGTCATGAAACTAGAACATAAAAATTTTGAAATTAAATAAACGCTAACGACTATCTTAGGTCTATCTAACTTCCGCCGGGGCTACGGGTTGTTCGAAAGAGTTACCGCGGCCCTGGCACACAAAAGGCTCCCGAAGGAACACGGTGTGTTTTAGTCAGTAAAAGTCTGACACTCATTCTGATGATTTCCCTACGATAGAAAAAAGGTCTATCTGACTTGGTTATCTGCTCATCGATGGTGTTTGTTTGTACAAGAAGAAGCCCTGTTGAACTGTTAGATGTTAACCAGTGCACTGTACTTTTACAATTAGATATGTCATTTTCAGCGTTACCTTTCATGTGGTCTCTCACAATTCATCGCCATCGGTAGTTTCTTCTCTCTTTCTGGTTCCTTATCACTGCAAACAAACGTAAACGCATGAAACATCACAAAATATCTGAGTACAAATTAGGTACTTCTAAGAACTTACAGGTATTGCGGTGCATGAGCTGCTTCTGCACTTTTTATAGATTGCTGTAAATTCATTTTTTCATCTTCGTAATGCCTCTGTGGTCCCGGCCCTGGGCGATACGGCGATGATATATCCATGTCTCTCGGCCTATCTATCCCTCCAAACATCTTAGGTTCTGGTTCATCCATGTACCTAGGATCTCTACTATCATAGTCGTGTCTCCTTCTATCGGTCCACTCTTTGTGATCTTCTAGTGGTTTCAGCAGAGCTTTCTTCCTCCAGTTTCTTCTATCATCTATGAGGGAGTGTCTTTTGTTTCCGTCGATGTCGTCATAATCATAATTATTTACTCTTGTTCCCATTGCAATGATGTTATCTGTAAAATATAAGTGTCTATTGCCACATTCTTTTGTTTTGTGATAATATTGTACGTCATTGCATAAATTGATATTACTTACATAATAACAATGCAAGAATTAGTAATTTACGCATATTGTTGAACTTTTGTGACTTTCTTTTTAGTTCATGTTGTGGTTATCAAAATGGCTGCTAAATGTAAGTTTCGCCCCGTTTCACTTTGTGTCGTATTCGTAACTAAACGATAAAATTAAACTTGGTCTCACAAAAAAACAAAGAAATCAAACGGATGTGATTGTTTTCATACCGTTATCGAAACTAATAAAAAATGGACAGCAAGGTATGAGAAACTCTTCTTTTATGCAGATTTTTAGCAATTGAGTACACTTGATTCACTTCAATGCAGTAGCTTAGTATGAAACGTTTACTGATTGCGCTAAGTATGTGTTTCACAAAAGAACCATACTTACTTGGCTTTTTATGGCAACGTCAACCATGTTAATTAAGGTTTCAAATTTTGTTTTTAGGTTCAGGTATTCTGAGGAATTTAGAATTTCTCGATATTTTAGAATGCCTATCAGGTATTCTCAGGATTTCAAGTAACGTAAATGAAAGCAAGTGATAAAAATGTAACCATGTTCATTTAATTGTACATACAAATATTTAGAACATGCATAATTTAGCTAATCCGTTTGGCACCGTTTCTGAAGGCGTCATTCTGTAATAGTTTCCTAGGCTGCAAGGCTTTGATGGGCGGCGGGGCTATGACGATGTTGAAGTAGTTGCCCATGCGGGACACCTCGTTGTTGCGCTTGAAGCTGTCGTCCTTGGAGTTGACGTTGGTGCTGACGCTGATAGGGGAGGAGGGGCTGCCGAGCGTGTTCTGGACGTCGTCTCCGAAGTCCATGGCATCCGAGTCCGAGCGCTTGGTGTGAGTGCGAGGCATTCTGTTCTGGTATTTAGGTGACGATTTTGGCTCTTGAGCTCTTTTTGCTGGAACCGGTATACCCATTTGTGTTCTGCAATGTAAATGAAGAGGAATATAGTGAATGAAGAATACTGTCTAATATTTACTCGAATTACTGAACGATTGCAGGAGTTTAAACGTTCAGGAATTTTGACACAGCGGAGGAATGGAATTTATGTGCTTTTTGTTACTGCTCAGAAATTCTTTTCTTCAATTTTTCTTTGGTAATGACGAGCTTTAAAAGTACTAACGGTGAACAATCCTGGGGCAGAACACACTGGTGCGTGCGATCATCCCTGACATAAGGCTCCTCGCACACGCATCCCGGCTCGCAGTAGGGGTAGCAGGGCCGCAGGTGGTTGCGCGGGTTGTCGCACGACACCTCCGCACATCCACCGAAACACGGCTCGTATGCCTCGTTTGGCCAGTAGCAAGCTGGAAAAAGAATAGGGTCGATTGATTCCGCGAAAGAGATTATATATTCGTTGTGGAAAAAGGGTGTTTGTATAATTTAACTCTAGTTTCAACCCGTTTTCCGCCATATCTAATTATCTGATTAAAAGAAGTGAAAAGGTCCATTGTTAGCTTTAGGCATGGATTTTTTTGAGATTTATAAAATTGTGATGGTAGCATGAGGATTGGATTTTGTAGTTTATCTCGTGTGTACCAAAATATATTTAGCCTTTCAAATGAAAACTTGTTAACTAATGTTTCAAATACAATAGTAAATGGAAAAGGTAAATCCTATTCCTCTGTTACACTGTCATTTAACAGGTAATGAGTTATCTACAGCGATAAAGTTTCTTTAAAAAGCTTTTAAAAGAATCAGAACATCCAAAGTTACAACTGGGCGTTCCCCTGTGGATGTTCAAAATACATTTTCCTTTTTAAATAGTGCGCAATATCTCACATCGGCACATTATTGGGTATCTAAGGGCACTAAATCTAGTTGTGGACTAGACTTTTCCTTTTGTAGTCGTTTCCACAGGTCCATTACTGCTCCCAGGGGCGCTACTTGATATCCTTCGACTTACACTAGTAGTTCTAAACTTAGACAACGTACTTACACTTAGATAAAATCGAGTGTGGGGAGTCTCATGTGTTATATATGCGCGTTCCCTACTTTGTATGGTTCACGTTGCTTGAACACAAATCTTTAGAATTAAGCCTTTGAGTATCAAGATTTAGATGCCTGACCACGTCATCGTGTTTTTGCAATGAACATTATCACATTGGAGCTGACTCCGATTCCTTCCAGAATACCTTGGTTATTTTGCTATATTGGGAGTTTTAGTTAAGTATCACTTAAAAATATTACCTTTCATGATTTTATCTTCATCCCTGCAAATTCCGCATTGAATCCAAACCGCAAAAATCACCAAACAAACCTGATAATACATGTTAGTAACTTTGTAACACAACTGCTCAATACGATTAGCTCTATTGGACTATCGGCAATTGTTTTGAAAATGTTTTTTTCCCTATTTGTGTTGGTTCGAGTAGAAATTGCTTTTAATCATAATTACTATATCGGAGGGACACCTAGACGGGATAAGGTCGTCATGCAACATGATAAGGGTAGGTGTGTTTGGTAAACATGGAGAGAGGTCGGTTAAGCCGAGTCTGATTGAATTATTGCTTGCGTTGTAATTTCTAGGCGGGGCGTCAGGTCACGTACTGCCGATATTATGAATATTGTGTTGTATTTGTAGTAAAACGTATTTAATATGCTATATGTGTGATTGGGAAGGTATTTTAGGATTTCAAATTTGTGTAACTGAACGAAGTATAGCTGCTTTCATCTCGTTAGAAATAGAAGAAGAAATCTGTAAACAAACTATTAAAAAAAAAGTTTCGGTAATGGAAAAACAAAACATAAATTTGTTTTTCTTTACAGAGAAGGGGTATCATGTAGACAAGTGGAAGCTATAACGTCGATTTTATCAAATGATTTGCTCGATAATTTCATAGTAAGCGGTGAAAGGGCGTTTTTGTGGTGTCGTCTAACGCATTGACCATTAGCCTATTTTCAAGAAATGATTTTGGCCTTTACTTGACATGGTACTCCAGCTTGGAGCCTATATTTTATGAATTGTTACTCAATTCAAGGACATAATTACAACAGATACCTATTACAAGTTTACGACTTTAATAAATAATTAAACATCGGTAATTACTGTAAAAGTCGTCCCATTTCGCGTTACCTATGTGGGATACATAGGATAAACATGTACACATTTCGAAGCGAAATTAATGAAGTTACAAATACATTTGCCCACCGAACCACCAGCCGTCACCTTAACAATATTCACTTACACTGGAATGATCGGAAAATCAGGATCGTGTAATTGCTTACAGATTACTCTGCTGAGCGATATTTGATTGAAATGAACGAATGTTCCTACAGGCAATATACGTGTATACGTATTATATGTATCTTGTTTACCTTTCGTAATGTTTATGTAACAAGTGTACGGTATTGACAATAAATTTGTCACACAAACTGCTGAAGGGTCAAGCGGAAAACTGAAGGTGTTGTTTTACTGGTTTTATCGTTACTTACGATTGACTCGGGGTATTTTTTCCGAGGGGTATTTTTCTTTTCACCGTGCAAGAGAAATATGTGGATACATGAATAGAGGTGCGTTGAGATGAATGTTCAGACAAAGGAGACAAAACAGGGAATTTGTTCACCGATAATATAGTAGGATTCCTCTTCTTTTAAGGTAGATGTGGGTACGTCTACCTATATGTACGTACATACCATTCAAAGAATTCCACAGTTATGATGTAATTACATGCATTAAAATATTTTCATTACCTTGTAACAATTTGTTAATTTTGTGCATTTTGTATGCATAGCCGTCGTCGGAACTAATTATAACTAAGTGCTAAAACTTTGCCAACCAGTTTCGTGAACCTAGCTACCCTAAGAACTGAATGTCTTAACTCCTGACGTAACTAACTTGAATTTATGTTAAGGTTAATAATTAATGTCAGTGTAATGAAGTTAATTAATTTTCCATTTACAGAACTGATATTAGTATAAGTAATAAATTGAGAAAAATAAAATAAAATGATTTTTGCCCGCACTATTACATAATTGTACCTTAACCTTTTCAAATCTACGACTTTACAAGCTACTTAAAATTATTATAATAATTTGGATTTTCATTAATAAATCTGTTTGCAGAAAACCGTCATGTAGTCTGTCAATTTTGGTATTTATTGAGGTCCTACAGTTGAATAGCTCTTTCAAATTTCCTCTGGACCATTTATATTTGGATTCACGGTCCGTCTGCTGTGAATAAAAACAACGAATGAGTGGTTTTTTGTTCCGAGTCGTTTGCGTTTTTATTTGCGAATTAGGTTCGTATAAAAATAGGGGATATATTTTTATAACCTTCGCTTTAAGCTCACGTGTCATGTTTGTATAATATTTGCATATGAATTGTTATAACTTATCTGGAAGCTGGAGGTATTAATTACTTAACAAGAATGTTGTTTGTTGTGATAACTTTGTTTGTAAATATTTATTTTTGTACCACCACATTATTCGGTTTCGGATTTTGATATAATAATGCAGCGGGAATGACAATGGCACCTAAGAGAGAAGATGATCAGCTCTTAGATAGTATTCAAGATAATTCGATTGAGAATGTTTTCATATAATTTTTAATTCATCTTTATCGATTTTGACGCATTTGAATAATTGTCGTTTATCCAATCCAATTCAAGAATTAGATTTTTACTAAGTTGAATAATCCTAACAAATCATTTATGTGGCAATATTGTAGGGTCGCATTCTTAGCACATTAACACCCCGGCTAGTGCTTACCCCATTATTGTTAACAAGTCGTTTCATGTAGGTGAAGGGAGATTGAGGCGTTTCACATAAACGGAGCTCGGAGTGGGATCCGCCTGCGAAAAATAGCTTCTTCGATAAAATATGATTGCGTGGGATCTTTTTTATTGCTCGGGGTCCTCACCTACGGTTGCTGTTTGTAAATGAACAGGCACAAGGTGAAGGCTTTTCATTTTGTGGCTAACAATTTGGAAAGCTAGAAAACTGACACAACTTTTCCATATAGGTCACAGAAATTGCCACATCGACCTGTTTAAACTTTTATGTCCATGTTCTGTGTTACATTAGTGTCCAAAAGTAGCGTTGGAGCACAGAAACAACACTTAGAACTACTTACAACAACAAACTTAAAGATAACTTCAAGAAAGGACACCGTTTACAGTTGTTTCGTATCTTTCCTGCTTCAGAATAGTGTTCACTACCGCCCGTCTTATTCTTAATTAACTTATGCATATGCAGAACATTTTCCTTGAAGCTGAAATTTATAAATTCCCAACACGCGCAATACAAATTACAAGTAAAACGATCTTCTGTCCCTTTAAATAGACGTCTCTCGATTGCACATCCCTTTCCTATCAAAACAAATATTAGCTAGTTGGTGAAGGAATTGCAGCTTTCTACGTATGATTATAAGGTTGAGAATTGTTTGATGTCAGTGCCAAAACAAGAAATGATCACCTACAACCAGCACTGGCCGGTCTCTGGGGGTTAAGAGTTCCAATATATTTGTGCGGGCTTCGGCTGGCAACTCTTCAAGATTACTGTCAGCAAATAGGACAGGCCGACGTGCCCTGAAAAGTAGATGTCCGATAATGCGACCTAGTGCAACTTCCGATCATTGCCTCGGCTCTCGGGATACACTGATACCGCTGTGGTAATCTCTTTTTGATATTGCATAGTGGTTACACTGCTATATCGAAACTTTCTATAAATGTATTTCATACATTTTATATCTCAAAGACTCGGTTATACTTACCACCTTGGTGGTACGGTAACTATGTATTTATGTGTGTTCAGTATCTAGCGGAGCTTAGAAAACATACTAATAAAACTAGTCAATATTTTTTACTTTGTACAACGTTAAAATTATTCATTCTTTTAATATAGAACTGTAAAGCAAACATGTTACAATAACAAAATTCAGCTTTTTACATAATTCAAAATTCCTGCTAATAACAACACTATCAAAACATTTGCACCGCTACCCGCACAGTTGACAAGTTACCTGTCAACTAAATAAGTGCACTAATGCATCGAAGTCCCAACTCGAGGCAACTACACGAGTTTGTTACGGGGCTCATAAAGGAACACAAACTGCCGAATGTTACGACTAATGCAATCGACGTGAGCTTACGACGTCGCAGCTACATTTATGACTTCTCCTATTCTAATCGCTTCACTTGTGTTTATACGTGGCACGTGACATGAACGAGCTCTTAACTGCATTGTCGAAGCAAATTGCAGGTAGATACACCCGTGTTTATTCTGTAATACTTGAAAGTTCATGTAGATACTCGCTGCCTAAGGGCTATAAATAAGGAATATGAACTTTGCTTGTTTGCCTAAACGCGCTGATATTAAGAACCACGGGAATGATTCGAAAATATATGTCAATGTTAGATAGCCCTTTTATCGAGGGAGGTCATAGGCTACTTTTTATCCGGGTGCGCAGAGTAGTTTCCACCAAACGCGGCTGAAACAGTTGGCGGTAGCTTTGATATAAACGTAAGAAAATAAATAGCTAAGTTTTTGTAAGCTTTTTCAAAACGTAATCAGTAGTTAACTACATCAATTTAAATTAATTTAATTTTACTGTTCATTAATATTTCAGTTAAATAATAAGTCAAAATGAAACAACGCTCATAAAATACAGTGTCGAGCATGCACAGCACATGAATTTCTGAATAAGTTAATGAGGTGATTTTAACTTTACAGTTTCAATTAAAACATAAAGGCGTAGGTAGCAGACAGCAGTACCTAGGTAAACGTTTTTAAATTACGTACCTATCTTTACTTTACCTAATCTCTCACCAAAGAGCGGAAGGCACACAGGTAATAAATCCCCGTCAAACGTGATGAGAAACCGATAAACAGGCGACAATAAAGGTGGAAAGAAAGACAATTACAACACTCATTGACAAAGTTAGCGAGCGCAGTAATATCTGTGTGAGTAGCGCGTAATTGAAAGCCGCGGTTTGGCCCAATAACAATGGAACCCCGTACAGTAACGTTCGCCGCGTATAAATTAGGGAATTATATTAATCGCGTATAACGCGCCGCCCCCGCGCCCCGCCACCCCGCGCCTAACGAGGTTACTCTTGTTGCGGATTACGTACTTGTAGCTGGAAATTACACTTTATTACGGTTACAGTCTAGGAATCCGAGAACTTTAATTAGAAGATCCTCTATGTGAATATTAACGTTTAAATATTCCGTTGCTAACATTTTTACTCTGTATAAAATTAAGTTACACCATCTTTTGAGCACTAAAGAAAATACCTAACAAGATTTTCTCGCTGCAAGATTTTGTGTAAGACTAATAACGAGATAAAAATCCAGGTAATTTTTGAAAGCATTAACGTCTCCAGCGTTATTATTTATAATTTAATTTTCAGTGCCGCTGCAGGGAGCACAATCAATTTGCGAGATAATGCGCGGGAAATTAACGCAAGATAACGCGGTATTAGCGACCCACCTGGGGAAGGATTACGTATTCCAGATAAGTAAATATATTGCCTACCATTACCAGAAAAGAACAGATATATTAAAGAGAAAACACTGTAATGTAATTGTCGCTGCAATCTAAACGAGGCTCGATGAAACGCGAGGGAGCATCCAACAAGCTTTATCAGTAGTATGGCGCGCGGGCCTTTTGTTTATTACGAGGCTCGATACAACGCGCTACATATTTTAATATTCCAAGCTTTTGTTCTGGAGAACATCGTCGAGACATAGAAGTTCTCAACAAACTTATCACAGTTGTATGTTTTGTTCGTAAGCACGGGAAGTTGGGAATTATCTCGACAACATAATGTAAATTGAAACACATAACAATCAAATGCTCTTTGTGTTTATTAATATGTATTTATTCGTTCATCAATCACAAATTGCCGGCATCGCCCAGCATGAGTCCGCAGTCGATGACGTAGCAACTTCCATTAATACAACTTGCTTTATCACTGGCTAGGAACATTACTAGTTCCGCCACATCTTCCCCTTTTATTATTTTCTTCAAGGGGCTATTCATTTCGATGCCAACAAACATTCTGTCACAATCTGTGTCGCTCATGCCAGCTCTCCTGAACAGTTCAGTTTTCACGGGACCTGGATTCACAGCATTCACCCTTACACCTTTTGGGCCTAGTTCTAGAGCAGTGCACTTTGTTAACATATCAATGGCTGCCTTCGACATGCAGTACGGTGTCATTATCGGCAGAGGTTTGTTCGATAAGATACTTGAGATGTTTACGATGTTCCCTTTCGATTTCACCAAGTAAGGTGTCACTTTAGTAGTGAGTAGATACGTGCCGCGTAGATTGGTAGCCATAACTCGATCGTAAGCCTCTGCTGACGTGGTTGTTCCTGACATGCAGTTTATTCCGGCATTGTTTATTAGGACGTCTATTTTGTTATATTTACTTATAGTTTCTGTGGCGATTTTTTCTATATCACTTTCCGATGTTAAATCGGCTACTATGAGGAGTGGTTTGAGATGACTTAGTTTCTCACACTCACACGATTCAACCATTATTTACAGAGTAATTGATAAACAAAGTGAACGAGATCATTTTTGCTTTGATTGACGACAATTCCTTGGAAAATCATCGTACAAACTAACCGGTTACATTAAATGAAAGCGCATTAAATTTTCAAAAAAAGCTTTGGAGTGAGATAAAGAAAAAAAAATTTTTTATGAACTTGTAGCTTTCCAAAGTTGAGAAAAATTCTGTAATTTTTTTCTTTCGTTGATTTCTTTAGTGTTATTCCAAAACTAGAGATTTAAAAAAAGAATCAAGGATAGATCTCAAAACTAGAATCTTGAACCTATAATTTGCTGGTTTTCTTTTTTCTGTACGATCATTTTCCTTGGAGATACAGCTTCTTGAAAATCACATAAGAAAATCGTCCATGAAAAAATATCCTTAAATTTTTTTGATGTGTGTATTTAGATAAATAATAAAAAGCGTTTGAATTTTCATACAATTTATTGGAGCTATCTCGATATACGAAAGACAACATTTAAAATTTGAAGCGAATACGATTTTATTTACATCATCATCACTTAATATCAAATCGAAACTTATGATAAAAGCTCCCTAAATTGTCTTTGGCACTTGCTTTACACTAATACTTTAATACATTTAAATGTAATTACGAATAGTTTAAGAGAAGTCATGAATAATGAGCAAGAGGAAGCTGCTAAATGTATTTTCTTAGTTTCCGTATTTTGGAAACACAAAATGTTCACAACCAAAGTATGCCTTCAAACATTCAACTCTCTCG
>NWSH02000556.1:5561705-5598137 GCA_002382865.2 Heliothis virescens
CTAAGTGTTGAATAATCCTAACAAATCATTTATGTGGCAATATTGTAGTAGGTCGCATTCTTAGCACATTAACACCCCGGCTAGTGCTTACCCATTATTGTTAACAAGTCGTTTCATGTAGGTGAAGGAGGATTGAGGGCGTTTTCACATAAACGGAGCTCGGAGTGGGATCCGCCTGCGAAAATAGCTTCTTCGATAAAATATGATTGCGTGGATCTTTTTTATTGCTCGGGGTCCTCACCTACGGTTGCGTGTTTGTAAATGAACAGGCACAAGGTGAAGGCTTTTCTTTTTGTGGCTACAAATTTGGAAAGCTAGAAAACTGACACAACTTTTCCATTATAGGTCACAGAAATTGCCACATCGACCTGTTTAAACTTTTATTGTCCATGTTCTGTGTTACTATAGTGTCCAAAAGTAGCGTTGGGCACAGAAACAACACTTAGAACTACTTACAACAACAAACTTAAAGATAACTTCAAAAAGGACACCGTTTCAGTTGTTTCGTATCTTTCCTGCTTCAGAAATAGTGTTCACTACCGCCCGTCTTATCATTTAATTAACTTATGCATTGATCAGAACATTTTCCTTGAAGCTGAAATATTTATAAATTCCCAACACGCGCAATACAAATTACAAGTTAAACGATCTTCTGTCCTCTTAAATAGACGTCTTCTCGATTGCACATCCCTTTCCTATCCAAAACAAATATTAGCTAGTTGGTGAAGGAATTGCAGCTTTCTACGATAGATTATAAAGGTTGAGAATTGTTTGATGTCAGTGCCAAAACAAGAAATGATTCACCTACAACCAGCACTGGCGGTCTCTGGGGGTTAAGAGTTCCAATATATTTGTGCGGGCTTCGGCTGGCAACTCTTCAAGATTACTGTCAGCAAATAGGACAGCGAGCCGCGTGCCCTGAAAAAGTAGATGTCCGATAATGCGACCTAGTGAACTTCCGATCATTGCTCGGCTCTCGGAGTAACACTGATACCGCTTTGGTAATCTCTCTTTTGATATTGCAATAGTGGTTACACTGCTATATCGAAACTTTCTATAATGTATTTCATACATTTTATATCTCAAAGACTCGGTTATACTTACCACCTTGGTGGTACGGGTAACTATGTATTTATGTTGTGTCAGTATCTAGCGGAGCCTTAGAAACATACTAATAAAACTAGTCAATATTTTTTACTTTGTACAACGTTAAATATTATTCATTCTTTATATTAGAACTGTAAAGCAAACATGTTACAATAACAAAATTCAGCTTTTACATATTCAAAATTCCTGCTAATAACAACACTATCAAAACATTTGCACCGCTACCCGCACAGTTGACAAGTTACCTGTCAACTAAATAAGTGCGACTAATGCATCGAAGTCCCAACTCGAGGCAACTACACGAGTTTTGTTACGGGGCTCATAAAGGAACACAAACTGCCGAATGTTACGACTAATGCAATCGACGTGAGCTTACGGAATCGCAGCTACATTTATGACTTCTCCTAATCTATCGCTTCACTTGTGTTTATACGTGGCACGGACATGAACGAGCTCTTAACTGCATTGTCGAGAAGCAAATTGCAGGTAGATACACCCGTGTTTATTCTGTAATACTTTGAAAGTTCATGTAGATACTCGCTGCCTAAGGGCTATAAATAAGGAATATGAACTTTGCTTGTTTGCCTAAACGCGCTGATATTAAGACACCGGATGATTCGAAAATATATGTCAATGTTAGATAGCCCTTTTATCGAGGGAGGTCATAGGCTACTTTTTATCCGGGTGCGCAGAGTAGTTCCACCAAACGCCGGCTGAAACAGTGTTGGCGTAGCTTTGATATAAACGTAAGAAAATAAATAGCTAAGTTTTTGAAGCTTTTGCAAAACGTAACAGTAGTTAACTACATCCAATTTAAATTAATTTAATTTTACTGTTCATTAATATTTCAGTTAAATAATAAGTCAAATGAAACAACGCTCATAATACAGTGTCGAGCATGCACAGGCACATGAATTTCTGTAAGTTAATGAGGTGATTTTAACTTTACAGTTTCAATTTAAAACATAAAGGCGTAGGTAGCAGACAGCAGTACCTAGGTAAACGTTTTTAAATTACGTACCTATCTTTACTTTACCTAATCTCTCACCAAAGAGCGGAAGGCACACAGGTAATAAATCCCGTCAAACGTGATGAGAAACCGATAAACAGGCCGACAATAAAGGTGGAAAGAAGACAATTACAACACTCATTGACAAAGTTTAGCGAGCGCAGTAATATCTGTGTGGAGTAGCGCGTAATTGAAAGCCGCGGTTTGGCCCATAACAATGGAACCCCGTACAGTAACGTTCCCGCGCGTATAAATTAGGAATTATATTAATCGCGTATAACGCGCCGCCCCCCGCGCCCGCCACCCGCGGCCTAACGAGGTTACTCTTTGTGCGGATTACGTACTTGTAGCTGGAAATTACACTTTTTACGGTTACAGTCTAGGAATCCGAGAACTTTAATTAGAAGATCCTCTATGTGAATTAACGTTTAAATATTCCGTTTGCTACATTTTTAACTCTGTATTAAAATTAAGTTAACACCTCTTTTTGAGCACTAAAGAAAATACCTAACAAGATTTTCTCGCTGCAAGATTTTGTGTAAGACTAATAACGAGATAAAAATCCAGGTAATTTTTGAAAGCATTAACGTCTCCAGCGTTATTATTTATAATTTAATTTTCAGATTGCGCTGCAGGGAGCACAATCAATTTGCGAGATAATGCGCGGGGAATTAACGCAAGAGATAACGCGGTATTACGCACCACCTGGGGAAGGATTACGTATTCCAGATAATAAATTTATTGCTACCATTACCAGAAAAGAACAGATATATTAAAGAGAAACACACCTGTATCGTATATTGTCGCTGCAATTCTAAACGAGGCTCGATGAAACGCGAGGGAGCAATCCAACAAGCTTTATCAGTAGTATGGCGCGCCGGGCCTTTTGTTTATTACGAGGCTCGATACAACGCCTACTATTTTAATATTCAGAGCTTTTGTTCTGGAGAACATCGTCGAGACATAGAAGTTCTCAACAAACTTATCACAGTTGTATGTTTTGTTCGTAAGCACGGGAAGTTGGGATTATCTCGACAACTAATGTAAATTGAACAATAACACACTCAAACAAATAAGCTTTGTTTTTATGCTTTCTTTTGTGGCATCGCTTCCTAATGCATGAAATGATGTATTTCATTATTCGTTCATCAATCAAAATTGCCGGCTCGCCGCATGAGTCCGCAGTCATGTGACGTGCAACTTCCATTAATACACACTTGCTTTATCACTGGCTAGAACATTACTAGTTCCGCCACTCTTCCCCTTTTATTATTTTCTTCAAGGGGCTATCTTTCGATGCCACAACAAACATTCTGTCACACTCTGTGTCGCTCATGCCAGCTCTCCTGAACAGTTCAGTTTTTCACGGGACCTGGGATTCACAGGCATTCACCCTTACACTTTTGGGCCTAGTTCTAGAGCAGTGCACTTTGTTTACAATTCAATGGCTGCCTTCGACATGCAGTTACGGTTGTCATTATCGGCAGGGTTTGTTCGATAAGATACTTGAGATGTTTACGATGTTCCCCTTTCGATTTCACCAAGTAAGGTTAGCATTTAGTAGTGGAGTAGATACCGTGGCCGCGTAGATTGGTTAGCCATAACTCTGATCGTAAGCCTCTGCTGACGTGGTTGTTCCTGACATGCAGGTTTATTCCGGCATTGTTTATTAGGACGTCTATTTTGTTATATTTACTTATAGTTTCTGTGGCGATTTTTATTTCTATATCACTTTCGATGTTAAATCGGCTTACTATGAGGAGTGGTTTTGAGATGACTTAGTTTCTCACACTCCACCGATTCAACCATTATTTACAGAGTAATTGATAAACAAAGTGAACGAGATTCATTTTTGCTTTGATTGACGACAATTCCTTGAAATCATCGTACAAACTAACCGGTTACATTAAATGAAGCGCATTATTTTCAAAAAAGCTTTGGAGTGAGATAAAGAAAAAAAAATTTGATTATGTTTTTTTATGAACTTGTAGCTTTCCAAAGTTGAGAAAAATTCTGTAATTTTTTTCTTTCGTTGATTTCTTTAGTGTTATTCCAAAACTAGAGATTTAAAAAAAGAATCAAGGATAGATCTCAAAACTAGAATCTTGAACCTATAATTTGCTGGTTTTCTTTTTTCTGTACGATCATTTTCCTTGGAGATACAGCTTCTTGAAAATCACATAAGAAAATCGTCCATGAAAAAATATCCTTAAATTTTTTTGATGTGTGTATTTAGATAAATAATAAAAAGCGTTTGAATTTTCATACAATTTATTGGAGTCATCTCGATATACGAAAGACAACATTTAAAATTTGAAGCGAATTTTTATTTACATCATCATCACTTAATATCAAATCGAAACTTATGATAAAAGCTCCCTAAATTGTCTTTGGCACTTGCTTTACACTAATACTTTAATACATTTAAATGTAATTACGAATAGTTTAAGAGAAGTCATGAATAATGAGCAAGAGGAAGCTGCTAAATGTATTTTCTTAGTTTCCGTATTTTGGAAACACAAAATGTTCACAACCAAAGTATGCCTTTCAAACATTCAGGCATTTGGACAAATGCTTTCCGATGTAAAATGTGGAATTCTTTGTGGCGATCGATTTACGTTGCTCGGACATTTGTCCAGGTGTCCGAACGCGCTGAAAAGAGGAATTGGACGTTTCTCAGAGCTTCGTCATCTCCGCAGGTGGACACTTAGCCTTAGGCAATAAGGATCGTGAGCCCAATACTTGAGGAGGGAAACCGTTTGTTCCCCAAGAGGGATTTGTAGCGGGTGTATGATTTGCATATTTATGTAGAGCCAACTGAATTATCATTGCAGATTAGTTTTCTATGTAGCCAATATTAATAAATACATTGCGTCGCTATTAACTCAACGAAAGGGTATGAATAATGACTCTATCTTTAGTGATTTAGGACGATAACTTTTTTACGTGAGCTCATTATTTAGTAGTCGGGGATCACAGCGAGATCCTAAATTATGTGTCTACGTGAGAATGTTAGCGCCTCCATTTTTCCGTTCAAAATTGAGAGTATACTGTGTTAAATAGGAGTATAATTATTTTCAATCCATCAATTAATATTATAAATCTCATACACATGTTGAAATTTCCATTAAGTGAGTATAAATGCCATAGGATTACACTTAATGCTGCCAGTACCCGGTGTGCATCAGTATAAGTAGCGTGGCATTATGTGCAACAGATTTTACCTGATCGTCTATCATCGTGATCTATCACAATCTCATCTTACATTACATAAGCTATGATGAAGGTTACGTATATTAAAATATGTAGTAAATCCACATCAGTAGAGTTTTTAAAAAAGTCAGTGAATGAAACGATCTACTTGTGCCTCTTCTAATGGCTAGAGCTATCCGTCATTTAAAATGTTTGATGAAAGCCAATGAAAGCAGAATATTAACAGACTTTACTCGCTATCAGCCATTTCATATCTACAAACAAAACCAGTATTTCCTCAATTCATAATTCCGATAGATAATTGCCAAATGGATGTTAAGTCATTGAACAACAAAAGCTTTATTGTAAAATGGATTTTATTTCCATGAAATGGCTCGCGAATATCAGAAAATAGGCCTATGTACGATCGGCAAAAACATTTCGAAATACGAGTAGAATAAAATTCATGATTACGAGGCGAGTAAAATCTGTTAAATGCACTCTACCGTACACTAGTAAATATAGCCGAATAGTTGCTATAAAACACTCGTAACTTTGTACAAAAATGATGTGTGTAAACACTGGAGGGAGTGCGATACTGGACGTTTGTGTTATACCACCCTTTTACAATTAACACCTTATCGTTAACACGTACTTATAGTTAAAGTAGACTAATTAAAACTTAAGTATGTGCTACTTAGTGTAATACTTTCGGTAGAGGAACTTAGCGGTCGGGCTGAGCGGCGCGCGGTTCTTAGGTACTTGAACACGCTGCCAAGCAATCGATTATATTGTACGCTTCGCAACCCGTAAGGTAAAGGTGTTACACATGTAACACACGATTCTATAGTCAGGTGCGGCCATCAATAAAATATCTTAATATTTGCGGTATGTAGGGCAGCGAGTCCGGCGCGGCCGATGTATACGACGGACCAATATATTATTATTTTGTTCACCAAACCGTGGGGGAGCTACAGCAGAATTCCGCTCACAGCCATTTTTAAATGAATTTCGTTTTACTTATGAAAAATATTTTCGATGAGCTGGAAACTTTTAAAATAAATGCATTAGCATTAAATATTGCAAAATATTTTGCTTACATTAAAAGTTAACATGTTTTTATTAAGCAGGTACATGTGACTCCTGGCTTACATTTACATTGTGTTTAAACAAAGAAGCTTACGTTCAAAACACGAAGTTACACCCTACTTAATCGAAGTTACCCTTACACGTTCTGACATTGGAATCAACTACCTACACAATAGAAAAAAATACATTTAGGTTCTACATAATGACTAAAATTTAAGAACTAGATCTTTATAAAAATAATTAATAAATGTTTCTACTTCTAACACTAAAAGCGGCTGTACATGTTAAAAGTAAATTATTTACATCTACAACAGTTATTCATGCCTAAATATTATACTAATTAGAAAAATCTAGACGATAACTAGAATCTAGACACCGAATTAGAAAATGTCACTACTTAAAACCTAACATCTAAAATTCGAGATCACAATATCGCTTGGCAATATAATCTTATAATAATGACTAGCAATCTATTCGAGACCAACACCTACTATGATTTTTGGTGTAAAATATGTATCGTTGATTTTTAATAATAAGCTCACCAGATTTACTTGTTTAGAATTATGCAAATAAATAGGCTGGTTCTTATAGTTTTTGAACGAACAGCTTCAGTTTTGCTAACCGTTTAGGTAAATAAAATTTAAAAAATCTTCTCTCGACTTCTGTCTGTTATGCTCCTCAGGGATTACTCCTCTTATAATACTGATGGGTGGGTGGGTGTTTCTATCCCCCAGACATACACTATTAGATCTAGGCGTTCTTGAGGTGATGTGCATCATGGTCACAGCGGCGCAGGACCGCGAAGTGCGTCATCTGGAAGGTGTTGGAGGAACGGCAGCCGCGCTCCAGGGTGCCCGTCATCGTGTAGCCCATGTTGAAGTCTGCCTGCGTCACGTTCGTCGTCAGGTATAACTGTTGGAAGAAATATTTTATATATGAGTCAGAATACTGTCAAGAATATGTATCTTGCTGCGAGGCTACCAACCATTCGGGCAGAGTGACAGGAAAATTAATATAATGTTTCTTTTTATGTCAGTATTTAGTTTATTACATTATTTTCTAAGAATAGGCGTGTAATAGAAAGTAGATCAAGCACTAACATGAAGAGGAGACAAATGTTCCTCTTACCTTAAAGTCAGCATCAGTCCCCATGTGCTTGAAAGTGCCCACTATGTAGACTGCGTTGGCGCCGCTTATCACCATACGAGCGTGGGTGCTGTGCCTGGAACAATCATCAGTGGTTACCAACACGCCATATAAAGGTGGTCGTTTTGAATAGTCAGGACAACTGCACAAGAAGAAAAAGGTCTCTACTACTCTACTCTACTCTTTAAAGTTGTGGCAAAAGAAAACAAGGTAGACCTTTGTTTAGGAGCAGGTTGCGACAGATAATGTGTGACATCGGCGGCCGTTTGTCACCGCTCAGATAATTTGTGCGAGACGCTCACCTCGGCCCCGAGCCACCTTGTAATACGCCGCAGACAAGCGGTGATTTATCTACGCTCCACCGACTCATAACTACTGCCCCTAGGAATTATTTGCTCTACGACATCGGACACGTTGTACCTAGTGATAAATTGCTATCTACTCCTAAGATTTTCCTACCTACTTTTAGAAGATGAATGTCTAAAATAAGTTACGGATTTCGGATTAAAGAAAAACAAATCAAATTATCTTACACCCCCTCCGGCAAAGGTGACGTATCGTTGAAGAGTAACCGAACAAACTGTCAAACTGTCTCCGAGTTACGCAAACTAATTTGAAGAGAAAAAGTCACGTGTAAACTTGGAAACTCGAGTGTTCCTGATGCATTTAGGAAGGCTGAGGTGTCGTATGCCGGTCACGTATCCCAGTTAGTAGGGCGCGAATCCAACACGTACCTACGAGCCTCTAACGGCCCTGTAATGGCCACCGCCCTGTAATAGTCCTGAACATCTCGCCTCTCACTACCCACCACCAAATTAAAATCCCTTTATGCGTGCTCTGACCTTACTTTCGCCGAAGTAAACGAAATTAAATTGACATTTCCGAAATTAGAGCCTCCGTTGGCAAAGTTCCTTTTAGAATATTTACATCGTTGTTATTGTAATCGGAACTCCCGAATACTGAGTAAAGTACCACTGAAACAGCTATTTGTAACATTAGCTCGACCATAGAAACTAAATCTGGTCGTTACTTGGTTTATTTTATTATCTGAAGATGAACCCGAACAACATTAAAAGCGAAATCATATCTCTTATTAATTTTAATAGATTGTTTATGGTAGACTCTTAAAAAATATCTGTTGCTTTAGTTGATTATAACTACCGATACTTGGTTAATACTGTTCCTTTTTATAGACCATTACCCCGTAAGTACCTGCTTTTGTACGTAGTTTTTGAGAAAACGTAATAAGCATTACTTTCAAATTGTGAGCATTATCTACATTGGCAATACGCGGAACCAAAAAGCTATCCGAGAGGAGTATCGTGAGATACAACTCATTTAGGCAGAGTAGTGGGACGGCTGGCAATAATCATTAACGCTAACTGCTCCCGTTTAACTGTCGCCTCGCAGCTTCGACGTTTTTCTGCAACCCAATTTGTTTTCCACAATTTCCCGGCTACACGAACGAGCAGCCTATATGTTTCACTATAATCCTGTGTTTAACGTAATGCCAACTGCGATTAATGTCGAGGTAATAGCTTCACATCACAGAGAACTTATCAACGTGACCGAGTAGTGGGTACGCTATTCAGCTTTGAATCCGTAACATCGGCAAAACCGTCTAATTTACAAAATAAAGCTGTTTAGCTGCCATTAAATAAATGTTTTATGTTGTGGCGGTGTGATAATAAATAGCACCTCATTCACACTAAGCCCTTTAGCATCCGCCATCTTTATTTACGGCACGTTCGCGCCACTTCTCAGTGGCGCATGGCGGCGCGATCGCGCGATAGTGGCGCCGACCACTTCCCGCCGTTTGTCAAACAACGGCTTAGCGAGCTCACCTGAACCACGCCGGTTAATTGCGAAAAGCACGTTAACGTGCAACAAACATGATATAATGTTTCCTCTCGCCGGTGGAAGCGTTAATTATATTTTTCACTTTAAATCCCCGTTTTGTTAAAATTGTTATTCGAGATTTTTGCTAAAATCTCTTAGCCAACCGCAGTTTTATAAATTGCATTGTCTTATTTTCTTGGTTCGCGAAAATAAGTGGGCCTACTCTTCAGAAAACGTCATATTTAGCTGCAACGCTAATGGAGGGTGGGAAATACAGGAGATTACCTAGTAAGGGAGGTAATGCTCGTCGTACTGACTTTTGAAATAGAAACTAACTGGCTCAGAGTGACGTTTGTATACTTTTTTCGTTTACTTTATTTATTACTTTTACATTTGAAAAAGTTCTTGCACTTCACTTCTAGATTGATCTAAAGTCGGTCGGTCGGTACGAAAAACACTACGTAACTGCTTTTGCTCGCATGGCTTTTAGAATTGGTCATCCACATATCGAAAGTACCCTATCGGTACATTTTGCTTAGATATTATTTCGGTAGAATTTTAGTTTAATTATAATGTGGTATGACCCTGTTGAGCAGATAAGTGGTTTAGTGATAAATTAGAGTACAAATCTATAATAATGATCTATAATCTATAAATCTACTTTTAAATGACATTTAACTAGGTAATAAGAGTAATAACTAGGGGCATTCCAGAAAGATGTAATCAAATGCTAACTTGTATGTATAGTTTATTCTTATTCCAGGCAGCGGAAACATTAGCAACAAAAAGGCATATTAAGGCGCGTTGGAGAATATTTAATTTAAAAGCTCTCACCGTCTGGTTCCGGCGACCTCGACGACCTTGCAACGTGACCGGCGCCACCAGCACGGCTGCAGCGTCCAGTACGAGGAGGAAGCACTGCGCGCCCACCCCTCCTCCGGGAACATCAGCACCTACACAGACAAAACATTACATACTTACTAAGGTGTAAAAATATCAAAACTTCAAGCTACTAAAAATCGTCCAAAGTTCCTCCCCACAGCTGTCGAATGGGAGCGTGTGTTTCGAAGACTGGCAGCATTACCATGTTGGTTCGCAATGCCTTTTACACAGTGATAGCCTTTGGGACACGGGTAGCGTCAACCAGCCGCTTGTTCTTTGAAGGGAACGTAGAATTCAGTAGAACATACAATTCATTCAACAGCATTATTCTTATTTAATGTCCTCCTATTTCTACTTCCTAAACTTTCTAATGGGAACAGACGGGCTTATTTACATTTCCAAGTCCGCATAAATTAATTTAATAACTCCGCCAGCCCCAATCATATCTACCCACCGAATACTCGATTGATGTTATTTTAACAATCATCGTATTGTTCCCTCGTAATATTTCACAAGAGTCTATCTTCAATCTAAGAACCTGAACGAGGGTTTCACGAAACGTTGAGTACGAATTAACGAAATTACAAAACTTTGCAAGCCTTTCGACGGCGGGTTGAAAAATAGCTTTTTGACTAAAACTAATATTGCAGGCCAGAAACAAAACAGAGCGGAGTTGTAACGAAGTTGTTTGAGACTGTGGAGTTTACAACCGCGGGCGGCAGGAGTGTGTAACCCGCTCGGCGCTCGTTTACGTTTACAGCGGGAGTAGTTCCGCCGGCTACGTCATCGATAACGCAAACGCGGAGGCATATTGCCACCGAGACTCGTTCGCTCGATTGGCTCCTGGCATTCCGTCCTCATTTTCTTCGCCGCGTCTCGGGCAATATTTTTTTTCTCGTAAAATGTTTTCCTGCTTTCGACAATATTGCGCCAGTTTCAAAGGGGCGGAGTCGTCGAGGATAAAATCGCTTTCACATTGAGTGAGCACACTAATGATTGAGTTCCGTGCGGTGCGGCCGAGCGGCGGGCGCGTCGCGGCGGCGGCGTCTCGCACGGGGACAGCGTCCGCTCACCCTGCACCCGGCCCTTTGATCAATGTACTCCACTGTTTAATGGATTTAAAAGCATTTCATTGTTACGGATTTTGAAATGCAGGGATTTGATTTAATCTAGCCGCATTCTAACTCCTACCTATTCAGAGCTATAGTCAAAGTAGCGGAAATGCATTTTCGTGTCGTCCCCTGGTTATTAAATGTGAAATACTGATATTATACCATGAACTTTATACTACAGCGAACTAACCTAAAACGTATGAGTTGACTAGTAGATATGTCAATAGAGCGGTGGCGAAATTAATACAGCTGTTTAATGTTCAAAGTACGTCGGTGGCTCTGACTGGTTGTAATATAAAGCTCTACGGGATAGTTGGAATTTGGAAAGTCACGTCTATTCCCTGTGGTGTGTGCCAACTCGCCGATGGCCATTACGAGTTTTGGATAGATAATTCTGGCTAACATTTGACATAAGCAGTTTAGTGCTTCTCAAACGGAGTCTCCACAAAGCTTTAATATCGTTATGAGAAATTATTCATCAAAGAACGTTAATGTTCGTTTTCCATAAAATATTAATAAAGCGTAATACGCGTTTGAAATTTCGTTGAAATTATTTTGTACATCAGTAAGATATTATTTATTCAGCAGTCAGATACATAATTAAAAGCAAAGTTAATATATAAAGCGCTTACTACAAGGCCTTATTTTAATTAATACCTCTTCTCGTAACTGACATAAAGGCTTTCTTTTGTAAATAGTTTGTAGAGTAAATCTCATGTTAAAAGAGCTTCTTCACTATTTTGTATACAGCAATAACTATGAATGAAAAAGTCCCATCAAATTATACGAGTTTTCTATTAAAATCGAGCTTTTTATATGGGACCAGACAAAACCACTTGAATGACAGCCATTAATATTCAGAACCTCTCGTCGCGCCATCTATCAACACCTTTTTATATGAAGCAAAGCAATCAACTCGTGACTCGACAGTCGTCCAATTACGAACGATCTCGAAACGATCTATTAATTACTTGGTGAACTGCGCGCGATTCAATCGTATGCACTCATTGGTACCTACCGACTAAACTACATCTATCATAGCTTTAAATAATTTGCTGTATAAGAAAAAAATCATAGTTTAAAGTTTTAAAGCGACATCAATGCGTCTTTCTTCACCACTAGATGAGCTCTTTCTGGTTTTTCTTCGTGATGCTTCGAATATGTCCGGAGGATACATTCTTAATAACACTTTACACACACACACGATCATGGGCTTCAATTATTGGTTATCAATAGCAATAAATCAATATTTGATGCTTCGGAAAAACAAGAGCGAGACTACATAAATTAAAACACTTTTTCGTATCAATTACTAAAATTGGCAAAGCACTTTATCTCCCTCTCTACAAATATTTGTAGCATTGAATCGAGAACAAAAGATACGATGGGATGAATTTATGCTGATCGCTGCAAATTTCGGACTTCGCTGAACTCGCTGAAAAATTTGGCAAGCTACGTAGTCGTGTGTACTCGTATTATCGAAGTATTTTTCTTTAGTAAGTAAATTAGAATCTTGTATAGGAGTATCTTGTCAGCCAAAAATGTGTCTTGTCTCGATAAACAAGTGAGTAGGTACAAAAATAATCTGTTCATTGATATGGTCTGACCGTTTTTTGGATCAGTTGACAGTTGTTGTCAGTCAGTACAAATAAGTCAGTCATCTCTTGAAAATTGGCAGCTGTCAGCTGCACAAAAGATTCGGTTAGCATACTTATCTTTAATTTTGCCGACATCTGCATCCAGTACTGGCCGGTAAAAACAAAAAAAAACATGCAACCTGAAATCGCATTTCGAAATTCAAAATGTCGATGCAGATTGCATGTCTCGCGTTTGATAGTCACGCGCTGGCTCTCGAGTCGAGAGTTCGCGCCTCGACCCAGCGGCGTTTAGTGCCTCGCCGCTACATGAGCAGCAATTTACTAGACCTGCCAAATCTGCAGACGGCACTCCAAACGTTATATTTTAATGACTGGTATATTTGCTTTAGAATAAAAAAGATCACACGAAAAGAAGAAGTCGCTTTTTATTTTAAGCGTTAGGAACAACCCTTAAAATCAGCGCAGTGGGCTACTTCTATTAAATTATATTTCATTTCAAATAAAATATTTCATTAATCGCTACTTACTAAGTTGATGCAGAAGATTAGATGGTTCTCATTTTTTCAATTAAAATGAAAAAAGTTAAATAAAGTGAAACTTTGGCAGCCCTCTCTTCAATCCTTTTCCTCAAATATGCACGAGTTGATATCATCACGCCGAAGTCAACTGAAAAAACTTCCTCATGTTTCCATAGTCCGTGCCAACAGATCCTATCCAAATAACAAAAAACCTTCACTGTATTACACGGAGTTATTACTCTTCCTCTTTTCTCGTGATATAACCAAAAATAATACGTCTGTGTGCAAAAATAACTAGTAGTGTTATGTTATGGCGAAGTTATGTGATTCCTTGTTCTGTGGGCTTGCTCGACGCGCAGTAATTGGATTTAGTCTGGACTACGGAGTGGGGATTACGGCCTTAAGGGCCATACTAATGATATACAATTTTAACTAGCTACCAAAAGTTATTGAATTAATAGTCGGTCGTTATCTGATCACCGTGCAATTAGGATTTGTTCTGTTGTATTTCAAAAATGAAGAAATTAAATAATGAGCTTAGCGGTCTAAGCATTGACGGCTATTTTTTTTCTTCTTAAACTTTGGGATTCTTTTTTTAACTTTGGCCATTTTTTTTTATCTTTCAACGCTGATATAAGTAATAGATGATTTTAAAAATCTGAATGGTTCTACAATAAATTCTACATACGATACAAATACAAATATGTATGTACAGTGAATGTCACTACGGCCTTTAATCTTGGCGGCCATATGTTATGGTAGGAAAGAAAGTTTGCTCGGACATTATCATTCTTTTATATTGCGTATCTGTTTGTTCTGTTATAGGAGTTTGTTTAGGCCGCGCGATTGATTTACGACAATGTCCACTGGACGTCTTGTAACGTGATACCATCTACGCGCGCAATATCATAAATATTGCTATTGGGTGACCATTGTTAGCTTTCTTCCGTGGCTTGTATGGATGACAAATTGCTGGACCGAAGCTTTTCCTTGAAGTGGTTTATCACAGTGTTAGAAGAAATTATTATTCCAGCGTTGTGAACTCTGTTTCAAGTGAAAATAATGATGCCTTTAGACCATCCAAAAACAAAAAAGGAAAGGTGATTTGGTCACACATTGTCATGAGTTAAGACTTTATAGATAGTCGTTTTTAATAATGACTGCTAACTAGACACACCTAATTAAAAGTTCTAACATTTTTACTCCAGTCCTCGGTGAGTCGCATCTTAAAGGAGTTGTATGAAGTTACGTGAGGAGGGGTACAGCGATGCGGGCTCGCGAGGTTATCTCTCAAGTTCCCTCATTAACTTATACGTCAACTTGACTGCGTAAATACTCCTTGTAAGTCATGTGGGTCACATGTACCGGCTTATCAACAAACTAGCTTTCCCCGTGTATTCTCTTGCTTGTTTTTCCATTGAATTTAAAGGTAACATTAATTATGCTGGTGTTGTCTTTTGTCAAATGATCGCTATTCTAGCTAAAGAGGTGTAGAAACATTACATTTTATAACTGTAGCATTTTTGTAGGTACATACATAAAATGAAATAAAACGTCCGTATTGATTGCAGTGAGAGGTAGATAAAAGATTCACAAAAATCGTGTTCAAAAATGTCATATGATCTCTTAATAAATCATAGCTTCACAGCTGTATCGTAGACCGAACAAAACACACGGAAATAAAGACTCCATTTTAAAGTTGATCGAAATCGACGTTGCATCTCGGATATCGGTAGCAAACTGGAGTTCGAAACAAAAACTTATGTGTAGCTTACAGCAGTCGCACTGGTGCAGTCGAACTTGCCAACTAGTCTCAACTCGTATGTTTCCTACAATTTAGTAGGGTATCATCCATATTGACATTTTCCGTGTGTTTAGTGCCGCGGTTTCGTGTCAAAATTTAATTAACCTGTGCCGGTTGGGCGGTCCAAACTGCCAGACGATGGTGGTCGGCGCTCACTCCATTGCCTTTCATTAGTGACGAGTTTCTACGTGTGTTTCACTAATAAACCTAGTGAGGATTAGTTTGGTATCTATGTCGAACTTAATTAGTTTGAGCCAGTTTGTTACTGCTTCTTGTCGGTAATTGTTTAGACATTCAAAATCCAAACAACATTCATATAATATGTACCTACTTTGTGATATTCTATTGTGATCATAATGTTTCTATTAAATTAGGAACATCATTGTTTTTAGTTTATTTCCAAAATTTCTCATAGTTTATACAATAGAAACAGATTGCTTGCTGAGCACTTAGCTACAAGTGACATTAAGCGGCTGGCTTCCCTCCATTAACTGCAACAATTTACATTGCATGTTAAACAGACGTCCCTACGTACATACATCTTGCTATATAGTACACAGGCCACGTTCAGGTAAGCGGAATGCGACAGTAAACGAATAAATTGCCGAATTAAAACTTTTGTTGAAATCATCTTTAGTAAACTACTATCATGACTCTTCCCATATTTCCTACGTGGGGATTTGAAAGAGTCCTGGAAGGCAAAGGGCTGCAACAGGAACAGCGGTGGGTTAATTCAAACTCAGACACTCTTCTGCTGCACCCACAGCGGGTGAGAGTGTCGTCTGATGAAGCTTATTTTTTTTATCAATAAAGTGGATGCTTGTTTATTTAGGTTGACTTATTATTACTTAATTTAATCTGAACAGTTGACAGTTGATAGATCGTGATCAATTGGTTAATCGCGACCTCGAAAAGACAAATACTCAACTACGAGTGCTTGCTGTAGGTAAGCGCTGACTATTTCTTCCTTTTGGAAGTTGACACATGTCACAATAATGAAGTTATTGCTCTGACAGCAGCTGAGGCCTACCGACAGCGCAGAACAATGTGTACAACGCATGTTTTATTTGTCGGAGGCCGATATTTGCGCAGCGGCCCGCAGCTATCCACGGCAGCGGTAGCCACCGCCAATTTGCAGTTTGATGACACGACAAAGGGTCGGAACTTTCGAACACACGATAGCGTTCTAACTCAATTCCATGACCGAACCCAATTTGCCCACACAGGTCTTCGGACTATTGCTTTTCGGATTTTCAGCTTTTAGACGCATGTTCAGTTGTTTGTAAATTCGTTTTAAGCCCGTTGAGATACTGTTGTTGAGGTACTGAAAGGGCCCACCAGTCTACTACAAAATGGATCCGTATGATTTGATTTACCTTAAAAGACTCGAGGTGTGAATTAGCTAACACCAAGCTATGATGACGATCGTTAATACTACAGTTAAATTTGTAGTTTCGCCATGTTTGATGCTAAACAAAAACAAAATATTTGCAGTCTTTATTAGTTCATTGACACGAAATCAATTCATACCAATTCATCGTTAATTTCGTTTATTTTATCCGCAAACAACGATTTCCATCGATTTTGGGATTTAGAAGGAATTAGTGGCTAATGTTATTTAGAGAGAACAGTTTCCGCTAACGGTAACCAATGCATAAATTATGCAATTGCTTTGTGCATAATTAGTGAACACATCAATGGTGTTAATGTTTATGGGTAACTGGTTCATAAACAACCAACAATTTATACTACAAACAGTACAGTAAGCTTTGTTGGAGCAGAACAGTTTAATACTAGGAACAATACATAAAACATGTAATTCTTTGCCGTTTCTCTCTGTAACAATTTCCGCAACTTCCTCTCCCTGCAACATACGAGGAAATTAAAACTCGCCAGACGTTCGCTGACCAGACAATTGTGTTACAGAACGTTGATTCGACCAACAAATCAATTTTATACAACCGAGACTTTTAATTGGACGATAAAGAGAATAAATTGGAAGAAATAATTCTGTTTGCGGCTGATCGGGTGGGTCTTGGCGTTGCTAGGCGACGGGGTGACAACAGAGAGCGCCGGAGGCACGTCGCGACTCGTAGGGTGACGTGGCTTATCAGATAATTGACTGCAACTAGTGGTGACGCGAGAGGAATTGCACGGAATAGTTCCCCCGTCGAGATCACTAGTGTTATTTGTGTCACGTGCCGAATTCATGATCACTCGATATGTAAATTGACTTACTACCCCAATAACCATGTTATGTATGCTAACTACAGGATAACACGTCAAAGCAACTCTAGTTATATAGTTGTTTTATTAATACAAACAGTATAATTCGAGAGGTACTGGTTTATTTCCACGAGATTGGATTATCCTTGGTGGTAATAAAAGTTACGAGAAATCCACATAGTAGATACTTTCAGATACCCGAGATTATATCGTGAAATATGACACGATATAACACAAGGGTTAATAAATCATACGATCTTGGCATTTATTCGTAAGTAAAAAAACTTGGCAAAGTTCACATGAAGGAGGTTTCATGCAGAAGAACCTACTATTTATATGTATATTGTGCGAAGTTGTCGAGCCTACCCGTCATCACCATATATTTGACTTGTAGCTTTATAGTTTATCTTTTCCGTGCGGGTTGGTGAAGTTAGACTGTGTTATTGTGGTAAATAAGATATTTACTTTCATGATATTTTCATGACGAAGCATTTAAGTGTTCAGAGGCAAGCGAAAGCTTTATTTATAGCCCGCATTTGGGTAAGTCTACACATGATTAAGGTAATACATTATCATCATGCGCCTTAGCTTTCCCTTCTTTCAACTTCCCTTTATCTAATAAATTTGATTCGGAAGCCGGTGTAATTACAGGCATCCTTGTTGGAAAGTTTGGTTGAGAAATATGAACCTACAATGTATGACCGAAATAAAAAAAAAATGTTCTATTCGAAAACCCAACCCAGGGACTTACGTTCGACAATAATTTTAAATACCTAAGCATTAACATTGTTAAAATGTTTTTCGTATGTCTAACTTTCATTCTACATATTCTGAGAACAGCTCCAGGAACTATAAGCAACTTCCCTAACGTCGGTACCTTCTCAATCAGACTGGTGGGGTGACTGGTAACGAAATCAGCATATCACAGATATTATAATTGATAGAATTGGAACGCAATCATAATGTTTTTTTTCTATTTTATACTTTATCTGTGGTCCAAAATGTTCTGTTGTTGTCCCGCCAAAATTGTATCCGTTTTCCAGTTTTCTAATAGATTATATTTTAATTACTAAATTCTTTTATTTGCTTTGCCTACTCCTACATGGTAGCAGAGCGTGGTTTTGCTGAAGTAGCAAGTGAAGATATAAAGAATTCCGGAGTAATTCTGAAGTTTGACGGAAAATACAAAAGTGAGGTTACCGGCGCGTGGTGCAGTTCCCAAAATTGAACAAGATGAACTCAAATATGTTTCACATTGAGAAACTCAATGGCAGAGATAATTTTGCGACATGGAAATTTGCCATCAGAACATATCTGGAGCACGAAAACTTGTGGGAATGCATAGAACCGGCAGAAGGAAAAGTAGTCGACGTTTCAAAGGACGTAAAAGCCAAGTCAAAATTGATATTGTTAATCAACACTCAGAACTATGTGCACGTCCAGGAGTGTAAAACTGCTAAAGAGGTGTGGGATAACCTACACAAAGCCTTTGACGATAATGGACTCACGAGAAAAGTGGGTTTGCTGAAGGAGTTAATAAACACATCACTTGAATCAAGTGCCGGTATGGAAGATTATATTAGCAGGATCATGAGTGCTGCTCACAAACTTAGAAATATAGGCTTTGAGGTAAATGAAGAGTGGCTTGGCACGTTAATGTTGGCAGGCTTGTCAGATGAGTACAAGCCCATGATCATGGGGCTAGAGAACTCTGGGGCGAAGATCAGCGCAGACTTTATAAAAACTAAATTGCTTCAAGAAGTAAAAACCGACCAGTCAAGCAGTGCATTCTATTCAAATCTTAAGAGACATCAGAATAATCCGTACAAGCCAAAGCCCAATTCATCTTTTAAAAATAAAGGACCCCGATGCTATAATTGTAATGGTTATGGACACTTTGCTAAATTCTGTAAACTTTCTAAGAAAAAGGTAACTAAAGAAAACACAGGAAAAGAAAGTTTTGTTGCAGCTTTCTCAGCTTTTCCAGGCTCATCAGGTAACAGTAATGAGAAATGGTATATTGATAGTGGATGCTCCGCACATATGGTAAGCAACAAAGATTTATTATACAATATCCGAGAACCATCAGTAAAAACCATTACAGTGGCCAATAGGGAGCCATTGTCTGTGGAATGTGTTGGAGATATAACTATCCAAATTTCACAGCAGGATAAAATTCAAATAAGAAATGTACTGTATGTACCTGGATTAGCAGTTAATTTATTGTCAGTAAGTGTAATTACAAAACATGGATATAAAGTGTCATTCAATGAGAAAGGCTGTGATATTAGAAATGCACAAGGAAAGATGTTGTGCTCAGCTACTTTAATCAATAAATTGTATGTGTTGAACACTCTTATTACTGAGAGTGCACATTTGGTATCGAGTAAAGTTAACCCGAGTGATATTAACTTATGGCATCTTCGAATGGCTCATATAAATGTTTCAGCTCTAAAAAAATTACCTGATTGCGCTGAGGGGGTCACGCTATCACTGGATTCACAAAAGGAAATTCGATGTCCTACCTGCTGCGAAGGAAAACAAGCGAGGTTACCCTTTAAGCACCAGGGAACTAGAGCAAGCAAGGCACTCGCAGTGATACACTCAGATTTATGCGGCCCCATGGAATGTGTATCTTATGGAGGTATGAAATATTTCATTTCTTTCATCGATGACTATACTAGAATGGTCCACATTTATTTTTTAAAAGACAAACAAAACATATTAGAAGTTTTTAAGGACTATAAGATGAAAGTAGAGAATCAATTGGACAGTAAAATCAAAGTGATAAGAACAGATAATGGCAAAGAGTACAGCAACTCCAATTTTGAGAAATACTTGGCTAGTCATGGAATTATTCACCAAACATCCACTCCATATACCCCTCAGCAGAATGGCCTTGCAGAACGTATGAATCGTACATTAGTTGAGAAGGCCAGGTGCATGATGTTCTACGCTAATTTAGAGAAACCTATATGGGCAGAAGCCATTGCCACAGCGGCATATATCGTCAATAGATCACCAACCAAAGTACTAAATGATACAACACCTTATAAAATGTGGACAGGGAAGGAACCCAGACTGAATCATGTCAGGATATTTGGTTCAAGAGTGATGGTACATATCCCAAAGGAGAAAAGGCTTAAATGGGACAGGAAGGCTTCAGAGCAAATATTTGTAGGTTATTGTGAGAACACAAAAGCTTACCGCATTTTTAATCCATCTACTCGTCAGGTAACAAAGAGCAGAGATGTGGTTTTCTATGAAAATGTTATTAATGATGGTGAATGCTCAATTTCAGTTCAGCCTGCCGAAAGCGAGACAGTTAAGCCAGAGGGACATGCTCGCTTAGAACAGGATAAGCAGTCAGAAGAATCTGTCACTCTTCCTCATTCAAGCAAATCCATTAATGAGCCTATTTTAATAAGAAGTGAAGATGAAGATTCCAGCGAGTATGAAACTGACTCAGGTGACCTTGATGAGACTTACAAGCCACCAAGGTCAATATCACAACAGGACCAACAAACAAGCCATGTCACACTTAGGCCACGTAGAAACCAACAAGAAGACAAGAAGGGATTGTTTTGTCTTTATTCAAGTACTACTGATCCCCAAAGTGCAACAGAAGCTCTGTCGTCCCCGCAAGCCTGTGAGTGGAAAAAGGCAATGGACGAAGAATACAATTCCCTGATGGAAAATAAAACCTGGCAGCTAGTAAACTTACCCAACAATAAAAGAGCATTACCAAGTAAATGGGTCTTTAAAACGAAAACTGACCAACAAGGAAAGATTATTCGTTATAAGGCAAGACTGGTTATAAAAGGTTATGCGCAGAAGAGAGGTATAGATTACCAAGAAGTTTATTCTCCAGTGGTACGGTATACCTCTATCCGCTATCTGTTTGCTATGGCAACACAGCATGATTTACATATAGAACAAATGGATGCAGTGTCGGCATTTTTGCAAGGAGAAATAGATACTGACATATACATGCTACAACCAGAAATGTATAGCGAAGGTGATCAAGTATGTCACTTACTAAAGTCTATCTATGGGCTCAAACAAGCGAGCAGACTGTGGAATGCTAAGTTAAGCCGAGTCTTGAAAGAAATGGGCATAGAGCAATCAAAGACTGACCCATGTATATATTACAGTATTGTCAAACAAATTTATATTGCGGTCTGGGTTGATGACATCATCATTTTCAGCTCCCAACCAGCAATTACTGAAGAATTGAAGAAAAATCTTCATTCAAAATTGAATATGAAGGATCTTGGTCCAGCCAAACAATGTGTTGGTCTGAATATTAATAGAATGGGAAAAATGATAACTTTGGACCAGGAAAAGTATATCAATGAGATATTAGAGAGATTCAATATGGCAAATTGTAAACCGTCTAAAACACCAATAGAAGCAGGCCTAAAATTTGAAAACAATGATGAAGCTATATATGACTGCCCCTACCAGCATGCCATAGGCTGTCTATTGTACCTTGCTCAAGGAACAAGACCAGATATCTGTTATGCAGTGAATGCCCTAAGTCGTTACAATAAGAACCCCAAGTCTGAGCATTGGGTAGCCGTAAAAAGGGTAATGAGATATCTACAGGGCACAAAGAGTTACAAACTCACATACACCAAGAATGGTCAAGACGAAATCACAGGCTTCTGTGATGCAGACTGGGCAAGTGACGCCCGCGACCGTAAATCTTGCACCGGATATGTTTTTATTTTGCAGGGTGGAGCAGTGTCATGGGGCTCTCGCAAGCAGCAGACTGTAGCCCTCTCCACAGCAGAGGCGGAATATATGGCAATGTCAGCGGCGGCCCAGGAGGCGCTGTGGCTGCAGCAGCTCCAAGAGGAACTCGGCGGGCAACGCGATCATGCACTGGTGATCTACAGCGACAACCAGAGCGCCATCAAACTATCTGCTAATGATTGTTATTTGCCCAGATCCAAACATATTGATATTAAATATCATTTTTTGAAAGAACATGTTAATCGATTAAAGTTAAAATTTTGTTTTGTGAAAGGTATAGAGAATGTATCGGATATCTTAACTAAAGGTACCACCAAAGAAAAACACCAGTATTGTGCAATGAAGATGGGATTGCGTTCTGGGGTGGGTGATAGAATTGGAACGCAATCATAATGTTTTTTTTCTATTTTATACTTTATCTGTGGTTCAAAATGTTCTGTTGTTGTCCCGCCAAAATTGTATCCGTTTTCCAGTTTTCTAATAGATTATATTTTAATTACTAAATTCTTTTATTTGCTTTGCCTACTCCTACAATAATGACAGCACAAAGCTATGTAAAGTGAGTTGCCAACTAATATCGGTTGATATGCATGCACGAACTTTGCTGATTGCAATATATACGGCAAGTTATCTGAAGGTATCCGTTTAATAGGTTTTGGGTGAATTGGATCATGAACAGTTGTATAATACGGCTTTGTAAAATACAAAAAATACGGTTATGTTTAGGTATACGTGTTTTTATTTTTATTTATATAAAAAGGCAATTTATACAAATTGTCAGGTGAACGCGACCGTAAATCGCACGAAGTGGCGACAGGTGTCGATACGAACGTGCTACATGAAAACCAACGGTTATTGAAACAATAAAAACTATTTTTTTACAACTCTCGTATGAATATTATTGTAACTTTGGACTTTGTTAATATTCGAAATTGGATTAATCTAGCTTTGAATTCGTTTGTATTTATAAATATTTAATAAACGGATTTTACTCGCGTCGGAATCATAGAATAACCAACTTCAATACAACGAGAGAAAACAACACATTTTCGCTCTGAAAATAACAACTAAGTAACGAGTTTGTAAAATCGAAGGAAAATCTGCAGAATTTTCTGTTTTTCCAGTACGGACATAAAATACACATCAGCTTATCTTCTCGATAGTTTAATGGTAGCTCCCAGCATTTGAGAAAAAGGCAAAAATATCGGTGGTACAAAAAGTAGCCATAATTTATCGTACATGATCCAGTGTAGAATAGCCCCGGAGCGGCAGAGCGCCGGAGCGCCGGTGTCGGCCGCCCCGGGCACACCACGTAATGCACAAAGGGCGCTAAGTGGCAGCGCGGCTCATCGATGAAACAAAGGGAATATTACCCGGAACACTGCGAAAAATTGAGATATTCTCGCACAAAAGCAGAGTGGCTTGTAAGCCGTAAATGATTTTGTTTACGATTGTACCGAGGGCGTTCGTTGTTACAACGTTACGGAAATAAGGTATATATTTACTTATCAGCCATGTTTTTTTTTTTTGTGTTACGAAAATGTATGGGTTGTTTAGAAGATGATTTATTATGATTTATGTGTAACATTGCGTATGAGGTATCTCAGGCATGTTTCTTTACTTTTCAGCCCTTTCTTGCGTTTTGATACCGCTGATGGAAATTAAGAATCAGCGCCTTTTGATGGATTCAACACTAGGGATACCTACGTAATATTAAAGAAGTACATGCGATGTCATAACTTCTGTAATTCATGCAGTAGTAATCTTTGAATACTAGTCCACTTTTTATGGTTATTTTAGCTAACGATTAAGTAAGGACGTCTATTCAGATATTAAGCGTTATCAGTAATTTTATCAACAAAAATTCATAAAGCAACACTGTAAACTGCCAATCAGTATTAAACAATACGTTTTATCATAAACGTTTAACTAACAACCGACGATTACCGAAGGCATAAACTGCGCTCCGGGACGAGCTGAATTTAATAGCTGAGCATAATTCATTTGTTCCAGCCTGACGGCCTGTGAAACTATATTCCTTTTGCACCGTGAACTGCGCACGAATGACAACCCTATTAAATACGATACACGGTGGTAAACCAACTTGTCGCGGTAATTTGTAGGCATTGAAAACCTATTGTATTTGTTGATGTGCCTGTGGTTCATTTCATTTTGATTTGTTTATTTCTTTGGTTGTTTTAAAAAAAAATGTGATACAGCATGAGTGCGGTGCATATTGATTTAAAGAGGACTGATTCTGATGTGTGAAAGAAAATGTCTTGCTTATTGACCATTGGCGTTTTTTTTTTCAGCAACCCAAATTCAGGGGTTCAATATTATTGGAATCTGGTGAGCAATCCATCTTCTGGTTATTTTTTTTTTCTAGAAGACATTACTGTCTTTCATGACCACATACCATCGCGACCAAGCATATTTTTTACTCCTTTAATACACTTTTTCAAACAAAAAGACAATCCTGCTTATTACCTAATATAGTTAGGCCGAAACTTTTTTTTCTATATTTATGACGCAAAATTCCATTTCAATAATGGTATATTTGAACACAACATTTCGTCATCCGCGCACGTACAACAATATCATTACAGGGGTCATCAAAATAAAATTGTGAACAAATGAGCGTCACGCAGGGCGATACGTGGGTGTATCGGCGAGCGGCGCCGGGGCGAGACAAATAGCTCTCATTCCAAGATATTGTCCCTAATGTATCGCAAAACGACCAAAACATGTTTATTGAGATTCCACACAGAAATCGGGGAGACGACGCGTATACCAAATAGCTTCCTACTTACTATTCAGTTATACTCTCGCTATATCTATTGTTGATGTGTATTTTTTCATTTCTCTGTATTTCTACTTTATTTGACGTCCTTGATTCAGCGCGCCAAAACGTGTGATGTAGGTTTCTCGTAAGCAAAAGTGATGTAATCCGCGTTGTTTTCTTCAAAGACGAATAAAACACTTCATTAAAGAATGGAGATGGATCTGAATCTTGATTTGGAATAAACAGAATAATTATTTTAGATTGCCTTGTATAAAATTATCCGGAGAAATATTTATCCGTATTCAGGAACAACTAATTTCAGAAGTTTAAGTAAAGGACAATGGGCAAGTTGTATGGGATTTGGTACCACCTCCAACAGTAATGTGTGATACATCATTAGAAACGCCGTTAAGTGAAGAATCATAAAAACTATGGGGCTTGTCTCAATTAGTTGTCCGATCCGAGAAATTATTAAAATTGCTTCGACAAAAAAATAGTATGTCATCTACGCAAATGCATTATAAGGAATATGTCGCCACTATAATCACTTTAAACTCAGTTAATATACATCTTCTAATCTTTAATATACACTTTATCATAATCTAAAGGTTTTTCAATAGATCATGGAGTCAAACTACAGACACACCATCATCAACCGATTTGACAATAGTTCAAACGTACACATTAAGTTTCCGTTTTTTTTTTTGGAACGAAATCATCAATAAGTACTCACTATTCACCTCTCCTACACTAAGAGGAGCACGACAGAGTGTTCGACTCTAAACATTTACATAATTGGTTTTAAACACTGAAAGGCTTTCATCAAATACCTATGGATAGTTGTGTATGAGCTACAAAGGTTTCCACAGTCTTTTTTAATACAGTCGGTAGGCAAACGTTCTAAAACGGACCCATTCCTGTTTTTTTTACTCATATCGGATTTTATTCAATATTGTTTGAACTTAAGAACTGCATCTATGTTGATGACTTAGTGGTCATGGCAAATTCTATTAGTCAATGTCACGCAAATTGGACAAGGATTTGAGATTAGTCGCCATAATAATATTTTTTTGTCTTACCAAAACCTACGCAATGGTGCTACAATCAACACTGTTGGACGGGGGTACCAAAACGCCCATTGTCCTTTCGCAGTTAGCATAATTCTTCTCATTATATCAATATCCAAACCTTCAACGGAACAAACCAAACATCTAAATTAGAAACAGGAACAATTCACACCGTCAGTATGTTTACAATGTTATAACCGCTTAAAAAGATAAACATGAAACGAGGGTGGCGGTATTTGCTACATCAGCGAACAATCAGTCTCGTTAGGTCCCAGTTGGGCGCCAATTACAGATCGCTATTGGTCTGATTGCACGGAAAATAACAGCTCAGGAAACAAGATTTATAAAGCCAGTGTATTCATCAACTGTGTTGCCCGAATTTTGGGGTTATTACAAACAATGTTGCTTTATAAAACATATTTTACGTACTGAAAATTTGGGTAAAATAAAAAGTTTGTTATTAAGTTAACAGTAATTTTAGTGTGTGATTGTTCAACCCAATAGGAATACAAAGTAAAATTAAGACATCAATTAGCGTTTCTGGCTATCAGCTCAGTTCTAGGCAAGTACCTAGTATTTCCATAAATACTTCACTATATAAAGAACCCCAAAAACTTTTTGTTTGCTTTGGAGATAAGATTTAGCTGGTACTTCAAATCAAAGAACTGTAAGGAGACGGCATTTAGTCACGAACAGACTACAATGGCTATTCAATTTACTATCTTGAACCGAGAAGCACTTGTAATGCCGAGACATAAAAGTTCAAAATAAAACTAAAAAATATTTACTACAAAAGACAAAAATAAACAAAAGCTTATTGAAGAAATGACTGTGTCCATAATTTGGAAATGTGAACTGAAATTTTCCATCAGACTGAAAATTTTAAATTAAATTGCAACAGATGAACAAATGATATGTAAATGAAACGCAGCCATTTTTGTTGGTTGATTTGCAGCGCAGCATCTATTAGGTACCTACGTCGTCACCTACCAGCGGGTCGCGGGCTAATGTCCAATTTACAATTCACTCGTGTTGCTAATGAGAATAAAAAATGAAAAAAATACATTGTTTTCAAGCTGAACATTCTGAACAAAGATATGTTATTCTTTTGACTGTTTGTTATTTCTTTCGTAGGATATGTTGACTCGTAGATAAACTTACGTAAGATAAGTAACTTACTACTACTACGTTACTTAAACGGAATATTCGTAGAAAATAATTCAGTGAAGATCGGAATAGTAACAGGGATTGTTATAAGATTTTCCAATCTACAGCATAAAAGAGATTTCTTTACATAAATAATAGTTTTCCAAACTCTCTTACACGGTCACAACAACCAAATAATTAAAATTCGTAACGTGAAATGTTGTTCAACCCTATAAAACCGTCAATAACCGTTTACCATTTACCACAAAATGATATGGTAATGGAACGCAACCATTTTTCAGGTCCATCCGTCACCGGAGCATTCACGAAGTACGTTGGGGTGCAGCAGAGGTGTAACTACTAATGTCCAATTTACAATTCACGCGTGTTCGTAATGTGATTTATCCGACCCTTTGTGACGGACCCGGGTATCACGGATATAACCCTCGACAAAGTATACTAAATTCATTCGATATCACTCTTTCACTTCGGGGTATAAATGGAAGCCGACATTTTTGGCGCTGAGAACTTTTGAAGACTTTGACCCTCGCGAAGTTTGATTGTTTGAGAATTAAGGGTTTAATTATTTACTCCCTAATTTGGAAATGGATTGCGAATATTTTGCGTCTTTAAAGGGCAATACTTTAATTGTTTATGTCAAGAAGTCAGATATATAGATTTTTTTAAAATGAGAAATTATATTCTACAGTCAAAGGCTACTTCAAATCAGCTCATACCTATATGAAGTACCTATTTGTTGTAGCTCATGTGATAGTGACAATTTTAAGTTCTTCCTAAAATCATACCTACTAGGTATAATATGTGAAATGATTTCTAACAACAACATCATATATTAGAAGCCAGACAAAATTTCCACAGTAGATTAAATATAGTAATTTTCTCCTCTCAACACACTCACACACGCGTGATACACGGCACTAGCTGCCGGTAGTTCATGTCCCACGTGACAGCTGCTGGTAGCCAACGTCGCTCTCACGGCACAACACATTATACCATTTCATTATGTATGTCGTGTGTTCCATCTTTTATATTTCCGACAGTAGTTTTACATTGCCTACCTTTACAAAATCGATGAAGTAGACGAGGTTGTTACAGTAGGTATATGAAGTGCTAAGAGTTTTCTAGAATGAATTGAAATAACGGAAAATTAGAAAGGCCTTTAAAAAAGCCAGCTTGAGTTAATAAAAAAATATGATGAAGAAATATAATTTCAATGTCTAACCCTGCCCGGACGGTTTACCCTCTAAGGCCCAAGTTCGCCGACAACATAAATCGTCAGTTTTCTTAAAAAATCTGTTTACCACGAATTTTCACTTTTTGATGTTTAATTTTCAAAGTAAAGTGTTGTTTTAAGAAAAACGAGCGATGTTGTTAGTGAACTTCAGCCTAGCTATCATAGCATGGAGCTTAAAATAGAACTCCACTAGACAATATTTCATACACGAGTCGTGTACAAACACCGATATAGTGAATATATATAATGTTTTCATTACATTCTTCAGACGTTCAACGTTCCTAAATCGAGTTGAGTAAATGTTGTTACGCCTCGTTTCTCTAACTAAATAAGCATTCAGTTCTCGAAAGGAAAACAGAACTTCGAAAAGAAATATTTAGATAAATATAACTAAGAGAAAATTGTAATACATAGCGAAGATAAAATCCAGATGGCTGCAAGATACTTGCGAAATGAACAAAGTACTCAAACTCGCCTGCAAAATATTGAATTCGTATTGAAATGATCTTTATGAATACTCAATTGCTTCAAATAATCAAATTTATTATGCAGGAATATATATCGAATGCTATCTATTGGCTGATTGTTTGAGTCTATGCAGATATTGGCAATAACATTAAAATTCATGGTTGTGAAAACAGACGTCACGTCGTCAAATCAAATGTTTGTCGGGCACGGCCTGTCGGATTGGTATTTTTGTGCGCTATTTATTTAATGAATGTCGGCAACGTTAATATATTCGTGACTCACATTACATTGATTACTAATGCCATTACCGTTGTAAGAGTTTTATTGTAAATCCTACTAATATTATTTTAATAAACGCGAATGTTTGTAGGAGTCTATTATTTGTTATTTTGTCACGCGTAAACTACTGTATTGGAAAGGTTTTTATAAAACTTGTCAGTAAGATCTTACACATCCGTGTGCGGGAAACTAAGCGCGTTAATCTCGTGAATCAATGAACAAATCAAGCAATCGATTTGAAAACATATTTCAATTTCGGATAGGCCATTCCGAAGAAGGCTACGGGCTACTTGATATCCATGTGCGGGTAGAGGTTTCTCCAGAACGCAGGTGAAACTGTGGGTGATAGCTAGTTGTAGAATATATCGAAGAGGCAAAGTAAAGTAAAAATAGAACAGATAATAAACGAATAAGCCGTGTTTCAATGAGGTTATGGGCATCGAGCACTGCGGGGCAGTCCTGTGACCCAACTTCCGTACCAGAAACGATAGGAATTCGATTTAGTCCCTCCGAGCCCAGCGGCCTCCCTGCATGTAAATCGAGGGCGAATTTGCTTTCCGCTAAGTTCAACCTTAACATTTTTAAATTATAGCGAAATTGCCATTGTTGGGCCTTCCAACAACGTTTATTGGGAAATATAAAATACGATCCGCGATGGGAAATCGTTTTCGATAAGTACTTTTGTTTAAGACTAGTCTTTATATTTGGATTTGCTTATATTCGGTGGGGTATAAGCGCTCCGAGTCTAATAGCACATGCATTAGTTGTATATAATACAACACGCACAAGTAATAGTAAAGTTAATTTCAAACAGTTTGATTAAAGAATCTGAAAATTGACCATCGATCGTCTTTATTATAATTTTATAGAAAACATGAATGGCTTCAAAATACATGAACAAGAACACCAAATTAAGCCCCATTCAGTGGCAGCAAGCACTATCATTAAATCAACACGTAATTATAGGCTGAATATTTAACAAACAACCGAATAGAGCTTAATTGTTACATTATAATGGGTTCAATTCAAACTGACGGCTACTTGTAAACCAATAGGCCTTCGTTAATGCGACAACTCATGCAAATGTGGCATGTACCGCACATACTAATTACTAGACCGGCCTCTCTGATTGGCTGCCGAGTAATTCAGTTCAACCGGCATGTTTCATACATAATGTCACCAAGACGGGTCTTAGAGTAAACCTTATTTAACATCTCAATTAGCTAATTAGTGTAAACGTAAGTTGTACGAAACTATTAAATCTATTTCGTGTCACACGCGATTGAACCGTGTACGTATTCATTATGTGTATATAGTATGTGATTTTCAGGTTAATTCCGATAATGATTAAAACTAATTTAAACTGAGTAAAACCACCTGCAATGCACAGAGAGTATCATAATTTACGAACAGATAATCCAGCTGCGTTCCACAGTAACATAAATAACATCGGAAAATCCAAGTGCATGAACCATGGAGGTATATATTGTGCGCTGACAGACAAACATGTTTACAAGATGTTTGTTCTGCTGAGAAAAGGCAAGTGAAATCAAATTGAAGTTATTGTGACTCCTCCGTATTGTTATTCTCGTTCTGTGAATGCAGCAAATAAATTTCTCTTCAGCGTTTATTTTGCGGCTGACGAAGAACTTGTGTTTTCAGGCAATTTAAGTTGTACGGCTGACTCGCGGCCTCGCCTACGCCGCGTAGCACCGCTACGGCGTATCGCTACGGGCTACGATACCCTAGTTGTGCTCGCCATTATATTCGCAAACTTTTAAGTCGAAGTTGTTCTTTATTTAAGGTACTTAAAGATACGGATCTGAGTTGAAGATGAGTTGCTCATTTTGAGAAATATAGACGCCATATTTCTTTATAGTTGGAATGAAAACCTAATTAGAATTAATTGGTATTTAAGAAGGATTTTCTTTTCACTATTATTTGACCTTTCGCGACATGTTCTAGTGATAATGGGCATCATTATTGTTTTTAATACTTACTACATATTCAAGAACTTTTGTTTACAAACAGCGAAGAAGTTAAAGCTTAAATTAACTTAAAACAAGAGAATATTTTCTGGCTATGATAGCTGTATGGAAGCTACACAAAACAATAATGCAAATTGCATTTCTTTTACCTTTGCTTTTAGATGTAGCGAACAATCATAAACATACAAAATCAAAGCCAATTATGAGTCGACTAAAATTCAGAATTTGCGTCTGATAATGTCACACAGAAGACAGAAAACAATTTAAAGTAAAATCTATTGCGGTAAATTTTGTAGTTCAATGCTACTTGAAAATATTTTCATTTGTATCTCGGCTGTGGCCACGTAATAGCGTTCTTTGTCGCGGAATTAGCAATCAGCCGACGGCACTCCGCAGCGGCTGAAAAAAACAGCCTCCGAGGTTTTTCTTAATTGCTGCGCAGATAAGCTTTCTACCACAGCCCGTGCCGCACAAATTACTAATATTTATCTAACGACGCGACTAAATGAAAATATGAAATATGCGCGCCCTTTCTCGCGAATAGCTCACTCCGCTTGCCATACGCTTCACTAAAATTAACTGCTATTACCGACTCAAAGTGTTTGAAATATTTTAAAACGACCGCCCGAATCCTTTTAGCCGCCGTATCTCGTTATACGAGCAGCAAAACTTTACGTTTCTCTTTCTTAAAAAAAATGAAGACGGTCGAAGTTTTCCACTTTACCGGCGTTAAAATGAACTTCGTTTAAGGACTGAATTGTATTTGGAACTTGATAATTCCCGTCTCCCGCGCAGTTACTTAAGTAAGTCTTTCATTAGCGCTCGTCACGTGAGTTGAATTATAAGCCACGGAGTTTTAAAGGTTGGCAAAAAATTCAAAAGACAATGATAGCGTCGCCGTCCATCCGCAATTCGGAAACCCTTCCTCAGGGCGCTCCTCTGCATACAAATGGAGCTGCGCCAGCTAACAACTTTTTATTAACCGTAACCGATCACATTTTTGGCCGAAGTTACTTCGGTTGCGGTATACTTTCAGCCTCTCTGTTGTTTTAGAATCGAAAAGCAATTTCATTTTATATTCTGTTTGAACTTGTAATTTTATTATTTCAATATTTTCTAGAGTTGGCAGCGAAATAAAATGAAAATACATTTGCCTACCATTTTAATAAAATCAAAATATACTTTTAGCATGGAAACAACTTTATAACTCAATCTTATGCACCTGTTCCACATGTTATAATTATTATGATCTTGTCTTTTCAACATTTCCCACTGAATATTTGTTGCCTTGTCCTACATTCTCATACAAATGTAGTCAAAATCTGTTCCCGAAGAGAAATGCTACACCACATTCCACAATTAAGTGAAATAGTTTTCCCTCAAAAGGGCAAATCTATAGGAGTTCAGTGAATACGTGTGTCGAGGGAGGGCGCTGCAGCGGTTACAAAAAGAACCTCTGTCTGTCAGGCGCGACGGGTAGCTCTGTACGACAATGAAAAACACTTTCACCCCGCCGCGTGTGAATGCAAAATAGGGTAAAACTTTGCTTTACTGCCTACATATGCACCGAGTTACCAATGTAAAGCTATTTTATACAAACCCCGCACTCGTTTATTAAATAAAGAAAGTTGCGTAAACCACTTTATTAGCGACAAAGAAGAATAAAATATATGAAACATATGGAAAAGGGACGAAACAGATAAAACATCTAAACTTTATATCTATTTCGCTTGTTATATTTTCTTTTATATTACATTGACGACAGTATATAACCGCGGACTTTGAATATCGAGTTCACTTCTTAAACAAACGGTTGGATATATTTCGCAGAGAGGGTTGCACAAACATATCTCTAAAGCGACGGTAGTCTGGAGAGTTGTAGTGCCATCTGCAATTATTCAGATTGAACTGCGGGTTTCAATACTATTAATCCTTCCAAGAATCCATTAATATTGATGGGAGTGAAGCTCCAATGAAAAATGTACGCGTTTGTAGTTTGTTTGTGTTTTTATTCAAATAAGAAACAAAAGCTTATCGTGAAAGAATATCAAGGAGAAATCTTAGCGTTTTACACGATCATTTTCTTTGCGAACTATTTGAGTGAACAAAGGAAACTTGTGTAAAGTGCGGAGGTTATAACGAGTGCAATGAGTCGTCGTCTATGTTCCGGCTGACACATTTCCTCGTTTAAATTCATGGTATCCTGCACCCGCAAATAGTTTGCGAACTTTGAATGACAGTAACGGGTGAGGTGAGGTATGAAATCACTGTTCATTTGAAGGGAGTGGTGGAGGCACCCTCGTCTGCGCAGTGGAGGCGCTACCGATGGGTATTATGGATACAGAGTCGAGTGGTTGCGATATCAGACGAATGGAGCTGGTGTTTCAGCTTACGGATTAAAACTTATACTAGTAATTGAAGAAGTTATGGATTAAAGTTAGCATGTCCATAAACTACCTTAAAGTAAACTGAATTTTACTTGACAAAATCTCTGGGAACTTCTAATTAGTCACGCCATAACAATGGAGCCGTTACAATATCCAAACGTTAACTTTATTTTTATAAAATCAGATCTTTAAATAAACATTCCAAAAATAAAAACCAAATTGAAATCAGTAATCCTACGTCACATCTAGGGATTGCAATCCGGTCCGGCGGATCCGGTAATCCGGCGGATCCGGTGTGTTTCTAGACCTACCGGATCCGGCACCAACGCACCGGATCCGGTGCCGGATCCGGTTAAACTCTAAATCGCGAAAAATACATTGAAAAAGGTACTAGTAAATCAAATCCTCAAGAAAAAGAAGGTTATCGGAGAGTCAAAAGTAAAAGAAAACAGATTACATATGAGGAAATACTTAAAAATTAATGACTTCGTAAGAAATAGAGGGAGAAAAAGGAACAAAATAACACTTTTCACATGGCTCTAGAAGTAGGTGTCTGCCGGTCTGTTGACTGTGTTTATTTTGCCACCGACTTCTAGAACCATGTTAAAAGTTTTATTTGGTTCCTTTCAGTGTTTTGTGAAGTTGGTTATTTTTTTTTTGTAAACAGATTTTAATTTTATGCTTTTCAGTTTTTGGGTCTCAAACTATAATATTTTAATACCCACTGTGGCAGTCGTAACCAATAATTAAGCCATAATCAACTCAATATCAAGTATTCAGTCGATGCTTGCCTGCAATGTTCATGAGTTGCCCTAGATTTCTCAGGGTGTCCATCATCAGATCCTGACCTGACGAATATGGGACCGGTCAGACTTTGACTAAAACCCACCGTGTCCCTTCTGGAGCCCTTTGTGTGCCAAAGCAGCGGTAACTCTTTCGAACAATCCCGCAGCCCCGACAGGCTCTGGCCCTAATGGGCCCTGCTGGGGTTTGTTGACCTATTTGAAGAACGCGTGGAACAACGCGCGCCGCCGGCACGGGTGTGTCTCCTCAGTATCGTCTCCTAGGAGACGGAAGAACGATGTGCCACCAGAAAACTCACCGCCCACAGACCCGCGCCTACGGTGCCCGGGAGCGTCTCTCGACACCCGGCGACCGTGTTTACCACCAGTTCCATAGCGGCGGCTGAGATGAGCGGCGCGAATTCGCAGTCGCTCCGCCGCTTGCTTCTCTAGCATAAATGCTCCGCAGAAGGAGGCGACGGCATCCCATTCCCTCTCGCCCCACAACATGGCTTGAACCACGGCTGGGCGCGAGAGTTTGCCGCCGCCAATTGCCGCCACGGGGACAGGGAGGTACCTCCCGAAGCAATCGTGCCCGGTGAGGACCCGTCATGCCGAAAGTGAGGGCCAAGTACATATACCCTTCAGCACATTTGCTAATCCGGCCGGATCCGGCCGGATCCGGTCGGATTCACGCCAATCCGGCCGGATCCGGCCGGATTGAAAATGATACCGGATTGCAATCCCTAGTCACATCCAATTATGTGAAAACGGAAATAAAACAATAAACGTCGCCCCGGATTGCTCCTAATTTATTATGTTGGCAACAAACAATACACAAGAATTGATACTCCATATTAGGAACAATGAAGTTATCTCATATACTGATACACTATATCAGTTGCCAAGTCTTATTTCCTAGCATTTATCATATTTGTATATTAGTAGCTTCTACCAGCGGCTTCGCCTGCGTAAAACTTAAAATCCCGTTTTTTCCCGTTCCCGTGGGAGTTTCGGAAAATCCTTTTTTATAATGCGTGAGAGTCTTAAGATGAACCTTTATGCAAAATTTCAGCTTTATAGGGTTTGGGCACGGCGTTGATGAGTCAGTGAATAAGTCAGGACTTTGATTTTTATATGTATATGTTACTGTAAAAGCCCGAACTGTGGTAAATCCTAGGATTTACCGGTAAAACCTAGGATTTACCAACTCTCAGTGGTAAAAGTCCGAACAATTCTTTTATTTCGGACTTTTACCAGTATTTAATTGGTAAATCTTAGGATTTGCCGCTATGACACGGTAAATGTTGATAAAGACATGTCATAACGTATTCGGCGCGTTGTCTTGCACTCGTGGACAATTCGTCATTCCCCAGTACCCGTACCACCACGCGCCTCCGCGAGCCTCCTTGTGAGAAAATTGTCGACTGGAGGATAAGGATTCAAAAACCGGCCAAGTGCGAGTTGGACTCGCACACGAAGGGTTCCGTTCCATTATCTATGAAAAATAAACGCACCTATTTACTACAACTAGTTTAAATATAAAATAAAATGGTATTAGAAACCTCCATACCATTTTTTAAGACCTATCTATAGATACCGCACACGTAAGTATAGGATTGACAGAAAAAAGCCCCCGTAATATTATTATTTTTGTGAGAAAATTGTAAAGCGTTCAATGTAATACATCTACCTACCAAGTTTTAACTGTGTAGTCTTAATAGTTTCGGAATAAAGCGACTGTGAAATACAGACAGACAAACATGACGAATCTATAAGGGTTCCGTTTTTGCCATTCGGCTACGGAACCCTAAAAATATAACAGTCTCAAAGCAAGTCATCAGGATTACTTTATAATTCCAAATGCCATAATAGCACTCCGTGTTGTAACAAATAATGTTTTTCTTACTAAGTACAGACGACAGCACTTATACAAATCTGTCAAATTTTACCAGTCAAACATTAACCTACCTCCATTGTGATAAGGATGAAAATTTA
>NWSH02000556.1:5601673-5616968 GCA_002382865.2 Heliothis virescens
AAGAAAATAGGATTGGCCTTGAATAATTAATTATACAAGAGATTATTAATAAATTACTCTCATATAGTCATATTATACACATAAATAAACATGAATGGTTCATAATATAATTAAAATTAATGATTAAGAATTAATATTTTTTTAATTCCCATAATATGTACTAGCCATCACTAATAAAACCTAGAATATACTAAATTCTAATATTAAAAAAAAAAAGATTTTCGACATTTACCGTTCCCTTGATGTAAATCCTAAGATTTACCAATTAAATACTGGTAAAAGTCCGAAATAAAAGAATTGTTCGGACTTTTACCACTGAGAGTTGGTAAATCCTAGGTTTTACCGGTAAATCCTAGGATTTACCACAGTTCGGGCTTTTACAGTAACATATAGATGACAAAGATGAATTCTTGACGCTAAACTCTTATCTTACAGAATACTGTTAAATCGCACTTCATTTCTCGAAAGTAGTGAGAGGAAAATGAAGAAAAAATATACTCCTAGAGTGAAAGCGAGATACAGGAACCAAATGTTAAAAGTAAATTAAAGAATGTATAACGTCACGCCACAACACTGGAATAAAAATACAGGTGCTCCAAGCTTTCATCTGGGCAAGGCATTAGTGAGGTTTAATCTAAGCCACAACATTTAAACAAATGAAAAACTATTCACAAAGAAAAAACTGTCGCTTTTAGTTTTAAAATGACAACTTAGCGGCGGTACCTATTAAAAATAATATACTTAACCTTTAATTTCATATAAATTGACTTTTAACGTTGAAAGCAGACATATTAAAACTGTCGAGAAATCAAAGAGAAATATGAGGAGATTGAAAGCCTGGCCGCTCGATTATTTGCTTCTTAAAATGAGTTTTCCCAGAGACCTAAATAGCTTTTGCGCCAAAGAGCGTATTTGACTTCAGCGTATTAAAAATAAGTCTATTTTATGTCAAAACAATATTAAGTGAAATAAAAAATACCTAGTTGTAGCAATAATGAAAACTGGGCAAAATTAAGTTTAGAGTAATAAAATGTTTTATTAATCGATGAAAACAATCAACAACAAAGTTTTTAATATTTTAGGCCGGGCCGCAATCCCCTGTAGTATCAGAGAGCATCCTATAATACCCTGTCTCCTGGCATGGCAGTTCTAATACTCGCAGACAAGTGGGGGTGACAGAGCCAAGTGTTTGCCGAGCACCCATCGACGTCCAACGATGGGATAATAGCCCACTCGGCGCGACACACAGCCACATCAGATTTCGCTCGGCTTAATGAATTCCCAACGTATAAATACGTTATCGGTCCATTCTATTCGAATTTAGACATTCGTCAAATGAAAACGAACGGACGTTTGGCCTTTTGGAAAATAGGATTAGGAATTTTCGTAGTGTTTGTTTGTTTGTTTTAATATAAAAATGTGAAAGCTTTTTGCAATGGTCTTAACAATGTGTTAACTAGCTTTAAAATAAAAATATACAATACGCTTATGTCAGACACATCTATATATTTTCAAAATTCAAAATTAAATTTTCAACAAACTATTCGAAATGATATTCATGGAATCCGTAGCAACGTCTTTAGGTACTGCAATAGCCTGGCAAAGAAACCTATCTTCGCGGTACAACAAAGCGCACGGGAATAAATACCAATTTTCACCTCAAAGGGAATCTATCTGTGGCGAGAAGCAGCCAATCGGAAAGCAAACGCAAGGTAAATATTATTTGGAGATTTCCTCGAACACTAGTGGGGGTTTGAAGTCACGTAGCCGACAGTGATTTCAATTTCGCGCGAAGAATTCCTGCAACCGCACCGAAGTCTCGACAAGCTAGTGAAAGTACCGAGAGGACATGACAGGAATTACAGATGTGGAAATACACTATGTTGGCCTGTAGCTGTCGCGAAAATAGGACACCTTATTCCTGCGGGTAGGTTTAAATGTATTACCAGAAAGCTTAAATCTTAGCCGAAGATGTAGCTACTGCTGGTAAATTACCAATATGGGACCGGTTATAGTAGATGATATCTTGACATTTCTAATGGTTTAAAAAGATATCATGTTATTTTAGAACCATCTAAGTACCAGTATTAAAATAGAGTGTAATTTTCCGAAAACATAATATCTATACCTACGTCACTCCATCACAAGATATTCTTAATATTTTTCCCTATAAAGTTCCAGTAATGTGTTTGAGCATCAAAACATCTGAAATAAAGTGAAACTGACACTTTCCTCGTGTGAGTAATGAACTTTTCTGCCAACATAGCTAAATACAGTCCTGATATATAGTGTAATGGTGTTGGAATCGTCGCGGGCTCTTGTCTCTGGGGAATGTAGCGGCAGGCCATATTAAATCGCACGTCGCCGCCGCCGCCTCGTGCAGTGAGCGCCGCGCCTTATTGCGCGCTCTTTCAAATCTCACTACTCCACCTGAAGTTTCTAATTTAGAATGTTTCTAAAACTCAGCTCGTTAGAGTAAAATCTTTAGAAACAGATTTATGTAGCTAAAGGAATACTTAGTTTATTTGCTAACTTTTCCAATGCCCATTAGTTGGATGTACTTATTTAGTTTAGCCTACGAATATTTTTTCTGATGTTTGAGAGTTCCTAAAAGCGAATACTTAATAAATTAATCTTTGCAAAATTCAAATACTTCAATCCACTTTATGCTGAGCTTGAATTAAATTAAACATCTACTACAGTACGTACCTGGCCACTTTCTACTCAGGGAAGCAGTGAAGAAAATTCCAATTAATTTTTCCCGGTATTTCCAGTTCAACTTTAAATTTAAACTTGTAAGTCCTTTTCGTAATAAATTTTCTTATTCAATATCTGGAGCTAAACTGATGTTAGACGTAAAAAGTGTGAGCAGCTGCCGGCAGCGGATTGGTTTAGGAACTACTGTTCCAAAGTAGTTAGCGAAGGATAAGTTCCATGTTTGAACTAGCATTAAGAGTTCAACAAGGAGATGCATTTTAAAATGTCCAGCCAGTCCGAAGTTTGAGCGAACAAAAGTAGTTGGAGACGAGCCTGACGCTCGGATGCGGGCTAAACGCGGATTCAATGTGACCGATGCAGTCGAGCCCGCCTAACAAAACTGACAAGACAGCCCTCTCGGAATACATGACGTGTGCTATCCGCATGTTATTATGACACAAAGGCAAGGTACAACATCTATTGTTTACTTGTTTACATCCATCATATAGGTACAAATCCCTAAACGGACAGGGCGTATATAACAACCTCGTCAAACACGATTCATCAATCAATTTACTCGATTCCCAATAACAAGAACAGAGTCAGTAAAAATGTTGCACACAATCCTATACAGCAAATAAACGTCGGATTCTTTCCCTCACTTTATGTCGGCGTGTCAAATAAAAACAGTATCTGAGTATCGAGCTGTGCGACTGTGTATCGGCTCCCGCGAGCAATCTTTTATATCGGCGCTGGTAAGAAGCCAACGAGAATTAACACTCATTCAGCCAGCGGATAAACTGTAACTGTAAAAGGATCTTTAAATGGCGCTCAGAGGCGTAAATTATTGCTCTCTGCGCCCCTGTTTCAGCCACAATTTATCGCTCCAAAGTCACCTGTGGGACACTAATAACTAGCCTCTCTATAGATATTCAATGTTCGAATGTTTCAAAATTAGATTACGTTCCGTTCCTTGCCATCGTTTTAGGATACGTTTGAGTGACGTTAATTTAATAAAGTTTCGGACCGTTTTATTCCTGTTTGTCAAAACGAAGTGTAGGAGTACTTATCCTCGTTTAATATTGATGAGGTGAGAAATTCATAATGTTTATTTAGTTGATTAATTTACACAGGTTAAGTCAAGGTATAGATTTACAGAAACAGACAAAGGCAGACACACATAAAGTGTTCATAGTACACGATCGCTTTCAGCCCTACTATATTTCTACATCAATTTAAGTACTTAATACAAAATTTTAACAGAATATTGACAATCCAAGTTACACGCTAGTAAGTTACTTCTAATAGTACTTAACTTTAAATATGATTTAGCCGCCATCTTTAATAGTTCAACTTTATTTAAAAGTTCTACGCAAAACCTCTATCAAATTCTTCAAGCTATAAAAACTTGGACAAGAAAATAAATTACTTTTGAATACCGAGCTAACTTATTACTTGAAGTTGTTACAAAAACTCCGGCGCTATGGCTTTCAATAGGAGGGTAGTATCTATACTAATCTTTGGATTATGTTAATGTGAAACTACTTATTCAGAAATCGTATCTTTTTTTCAAAAGATACTCTTTTATTTATATTCAAATCTTTGCCGAGTAAAAAGTATGTAAATCTGGAGGGGTGTAGCTACTTTATGTAGTTTTTCATAGAGTTACATAATGTTTACAACTCTCGGAAACATTTTCGGTAGTATTTAAAGGGTTTGCATAGTTACGTCAAATAATTCTAAGCTTTTACGATGTGAATCAATTCTTGAGCAAGTTTTGCATTAATAACTGAACAATATCGAAATCGTTAAACTATTTAAAATATTGTTAATTGAGTCAATTTTATTATATTCTTGCGGTTAATATGCAGCAAGAATTTGAAGCTTGAAAATAAAACGAAACCAACCAGACTGCATGTTCGTCAGTGCTAAAACAGAGTCTCTGCTACCTCATACTCGTACACTCGTCGAAGACTTAATTCTTCGGAACTCCACTTTTATGATTTATGAAAGAGTCGTTATAAAAAAAAAGTCCACCAAAATTTTTGTACCATCTAATTCCAATTTACGTAACTTTTGCTTTGAAGTATTTTCTTCGTTTCATCAGCATTTACCGTCAACAAAGGATTTCAAACACTTTTAATTACAAATTAGTAAACTCAGCATTTTTTCAAAGAGAAATCAGTTTTTAGAATAATTATTATGCAAAGCTTAATTAACTGGGCGTAAATAAATTTACTTTTAAGAAATTAGGGTGACAGTTTTGTAGACGTCCAAGAGATATTTTGTCATTATGAAAATTGCTAATTTTCCTTTTGCGTCACGTTCTGATAGGAACCTTCCGCTTCCTCATTAAACATATTTTTTATGAAAACTGTTGGTAAAAATATTATGTTCTTATTACATTAGCGTCAATATTTTTCAATGGAATATATTTCAGGCTGTTTTGTATGCGGTGAGTCCCTCTCGATTGAAACATCGATATAAGACTCGAGAGTTCTCGTCTAGGTAGCTATACGTAGACACATTAGTCAGATTGAAACCTCTTTGCCAAACTTAGAATTGCAAAATAGTGACTGCAACCGTTCCCGGATGCTGTTTGATTCAAAGAATCACATTTTATTTTGAGGTTTGTGGCAAGAATATTGAATGATAACATTTTATTGTTTTTATGAGTTAAAATAAACAACGATCTAAAACAATTTGATAAAATAATGGTATGTTCAGACAATAGTTATGAATAACATAAAGTTTGAAAACAAATAGCAATGCATTAATTACTATTTGCTAGAAGTTACCTCTGGCTGCAGATCGGCGGAGTCGCCGGTAGATCACAATTACACTCGCGCTCTATTAGACTCCGCACTACTTTAATGAGTATTTTATTATATTCCACACACACACACACACAGCTGTGCAATTGTTTCCCCCGAGGAGGTTAATCAAAGTCGAGAAGCGCTCCACGTCAGCCACAACTAATTCGATCCAAAGTTAGCACTTTCGCGGACAACTTATTTGCCTTACTAGTTATGATCTTAACACAATGTACATAATATCAACTCCAGTCTCCAACTTGCATAATAAGTTTCGCTATTCCTTTGCGTGTATAGACATAATCAAAGATGTATTTCGTAAGTGCGGTACGAGTCAACCGCCATGGTTGGAAGTTACTTCAAACTTCGATTATATTGGGCTTAGACGCGCTCTACCTTGAAATATGGCGAATACCTTCGGGTCGGGTGTTTCATTTAAATAACAAGATTGGAGCCTTATAAGTCGAGCGAACTAAATATATTATATAGAAGTCGATTCTGTATTCTCCTTAGTTACCTTCCAATATCCGTTAATAGTTATACGTGGTATCTTCTATTCGAAGGAAATCGTATTAAAGTGCTACCGGGCACTCGTACCTCCGAGAGTTGGAGTCTTATAATCCGACTACGTTTTGATGTACTTATTTTAGTACTTTAACTTCAGTAAATGTGTATAAAATAATAACTCAGGTACGGATAGTAAACATATTTTTGAGTGCTCGCTTGGAACCATTTTCAAAATAGTTTTGAATTTAAAGTACCACTGGAAAGTGTGAACTAAATCTGAATAGAAGGCACCTTCATATGCAAAACTTCTAGCAAAAAAGGCTAACCAAAAGCATAAAAAAACCGTTTAAAAATCCTTTGCTTGCCATCCATAACTTTTAACTTTGTCACGTCCCCATTAGTGTCCGCTCACTCCAGATATTGTGAATAATGCCGTTGGATGTTGTATCTAGAGTGTGATAGAAGAGGTGTTGACATACCTTCTTAGGCTTGCCATTTTTGCGGAGCAGCTTGGCGCAGCAGAGGCCGCGCGTGTCGGGCAGCGGCGGCGGCGGGCGGCGCGGCCAGCACAGGCGGCGCGGGCTGGCCGCCGCGCCCGCCTCGCTGCGGACCTCCTCCTTATCTTCGCACATTACTACCCTACCACCCTACCATTACACAACCCACGAAAAATCACAACCTCCAAGATATCGATGCTTTATGAGAACCTCTGGCATTGTTTCCCCTATAAAACTACGGACGCCGGCGATACAGATATCTACGGCGGTGTACGTTATAGAAAATAGCCACGATTTAGCAATCGTTTCTCTCGGTATCTATTTAAAGCGGTACAAAAATAAACTAAGACACCTTAAGCGATTAAGTTCGATAGCTTTGTACTATTTTTAGAAATAACTAATGATATGAGCTGCACTACTATGATAATTGTACGGAAGGCTGTTTTAACGTCCGGTTCAGCATCTGCAACAAAGAGTGTGCAATTTCATGAATATTTAAAACATGCGATGATCATTCATCATCACTGACAATGATAGTGCAATTATTGCTACGCCGTAGGATCTACGATTTATGCATTATTTACTTTAGTCTCTGATAGAAAACGTTGGGAAGCATCAACTCGTCATACATTGGTATTTTTTGGAGAGACTCCAAAACTTGCAATAGCGCGTAGCAATATAGTACGCAACACACGCTACGCCAAGCATCGGCAGCTACGCGCGTAGCGCTACGAACTTCAATTTAGAAAATCTATGACAGAACCCAGCGTAGAATATTTGCACGAGACTTCATCTTCTGAAATGGTTAATAAGATTACAACATCATCTAAAGTTTATACCGTGCATTGAATCTGCTATGCCAGGAGAAAGGAACCCAAATAGATCAAATTAAAACCGAGATTGTAAAATTCAATTTATTGGTCCAATGGCTAGGTTTTAGAAATAACAGCTTTTGCTGATAACCGAGTGAAAGCTCTGCAGTAATAGTTCTATTTACATTTGTTATTTTATTTTCAGGAAAAATGCTTTTACAACAGTATTTTTGCTACGAGTTTAATTTTACGATGGAAATTCTAGTTTTATACCCCCAGGCCAGCGAATAAACGAATGCCATAATTGATAATACTACAGAGGTTTTTATTCTGAATGTTCATGAAGTATAGAATAGAATTGGGTTCGAGAAATATAATTTTAAATCACGCACTGTTTATGTATTTTCATTCATTCTATCTATCTATAAAAATATATTTCTCAAACAATTCGCTCATTTAACAAAGCTGTTCACAAAGTTAAAACATCAATAATCGATTAAGGCTAATAAGGCGATTAAGCCGAATAAGCCGACAAAATCGCTAAACAAAACAGATTCAAATCGCTAAAAACCATTACCGGCGAGGCGATTAACACAATATTCTTTGATTTTATATTCAGTACGCTTTGAACACGGGGAAAGGTTCTATCGAGTGCCCCAAATATCGAACACGTACTTAAAAAAAATAACTTTACAAACGATACGATTCGTTATAGGTGATGATGATATATGATGATGAAACCGAGGTGTGTGACATACACCATATCACTCAATTATAGTTATTTTATAAAGTTAAACAGAACTAGGCTAGGAAAATAATATGTTATTGTATGTAAGGCTTTTATAACAATTTTCTAAGCTCTGAACTACCGTCAGCCGGAACTCTGCATCCTGCACTATTTGTTATTCTTTTCGAAATTAATATTTATAAAATACATAAACAATACAAAGAAAAATAAGTTAAAATATTGGAGTTTCGCAAACAGTGAGCTCCACTGTCTAGAACAATAAGCAACTTCGTTACTTTACTCAGTCTTTGTAACGAAGCTCGGTTCAAAATGAACTTAGACTAATTTCCATGTAATTTACGTTGGTAGGTACCAGGGATTTGGCAGCCAGTCGTAAAGTAAAAATGTTACTTGTAGACCGCGCCCTGATGAATATTAAACACAACACGACTAATGAATGCGCCAACTTGCTCGACATAATTACGCCAACTCATTGAATTCTTTGCCAAACTCGGGCCGACACTTATTTAAATTCTTAACGGGTGCTCTCTTTGGGGGAATCTGTGTACTGGACTGAAATGTGTGTACCTTAAAGTTTCTACTATCATTATACACCTGAAATAAACTGTATGTTAAGTTTAATTAATTAGTGCAGTTCCCTACATAGCAGATAAACCCGACAGGTTTTCGTAGTGCATATGCGCTGTGACTAACTTTTAATTAAAATAAAAATGAGGACGGAACTGGAACACGGTTCAACACGTAGATAAACTCGCACGTGTACCTACCTAGGTATAACTAGATACCTTCATTACGAGGCATAGTTCACGCCGCAATTTTGGAATCATTCCAACAGCTAATATCCCATTCTGTTTGTCTTTCGAGGCAATAAAATGACTTTTATGCAAATCATACGAATTCTATACATTTTTGATGAGCCACCCGACGACGCATTCGCGCCGTTTAATTAATACATTTTCCATCAAACTTCGAAAGTTTCAAACTCGCAGATATTTTTTTATAGATTTATTTTGGCGAATTAATTATGATTTCGTTTGTTTTTGTTTGTACATAATTATTAAAATTGCCTGTAAACAAACACGGTGGATTTGATTCGTGAAAGCGATATTAAGTATACAGACAGCTGAATTTCTTTATTTTTGAAGTCAGTCCTACAAGCACAGGTATTGAATAGGTATTTATATTAGCGGGACATACCTAAATATTGATAAAATATGCTTCTTAATAAGAATTACAACCATACAGTAAATATTTTCCTTAGTCAATTGAAAGCCACAACACTTGAGTAGGTAGGTTATTGTTAATACATACGTTTTGAGTATAATATCACATTATTAACGTAAAAAAATACGCAAACAATTTTTTTTGCAAGAATAACTACAAATCTCATTATAAGCCTCACCGAACAAAGATCCACTCTGAGAATAAAATCTCTTTTATATTCAGCCTCATTAATGAGTGCAAATAAGTGCAAACCTACACTACAGAGACCGAAGTTTGTTGACATGCTAGCGAATAAACGGGGCTTTCTCGTTTTTTCACTTTTCCACTCTCGTGAAGTAAGCCCGCGTCTCGACGCTGGCGTATAAACTGCTTTTATTATAAAATCAAGCGCGTTTCACTCAAAAAACGATAAGTACTCTTGTCTGGCGTTTGAACAACATGGANGCCAGCACAGGCGGCGCGGGCTGGCCGCCGCGCCCGCCTCGCTGCGGACCTCCTCCTTATCTTCGCACATTACTACCCTACCACCCTACCATTACACAACCCACGAAAAATCACAACCTCCAAGATATCGATGCTTTATGAGAACCTCTGGCATTGTTTCCCCTATAAAACTACGGACGCCGGCGATACAGATATCTACGGCGGTGTACGTTATAGAAAATAGCCACGATTTAGCAATCGTTTCTCTCGGTATCTATTTAAAGCGGTACAAAAATAAACTAAGACACCTTAAGCGATTAAGTTCGATAGCTTTGTACTATTTTTAGAAATAACTAATGATATGAGCTGCACTACTATGATAATTGTACGGAAGGCTGTTTTAACGTCCGGTTCAGCATCTGCAACAAAGAGTGTGCAATTTCATGAATATTTAAAACATGCGATGATCATTCATCATCACTGACAATGATAGTGCAATTATTGCTACGCCGTAGGATCTACGATTTATGCATTATTTACTTTAGTCTCTGATAGAAAACGTTGGGAAGCATCAACTCGTCATACATTGGTATTTTTTGGAGAGACTCCAAAACTTGCAATAGCGCGTAGCAATATAGTACGCAACACACGCTACGCCAAGCATCGGCAGCTACGCGCGTAGCGCTACGAACTTCAATTTAGAAAATCTATGACAGAACCCAGCGTAGAATATTTGCACGAGACTTCATCTTCTGAAATGGTTAATAAGATTACAACATCATCTAAAGTTTATACCGTGCATTGAATCTGCTATGCCAGGAGAAAGGAACCCAAATAGATCAAATTAAAACCGAGATTGTAAAATTCAATTTATTGGTCCAATGGCTAGGTTTTAGAAATAACAGCTTTTGCTGATAACCGAGTGAAAGCTCTGCAGTAATAGTTCTATTTACATTTGTTATTTTATTTTCAGGAAAAATGCTTTTACAACAGTATTTTTGCTACGAGTTTAATTTTACGATGGAAATTCTAGTTTTATACCCCCAGGCCAGCGAATAAACGAATGCCATAATTGATAATACTACAGAGGTTTTTATTCTGAATGTTCATGAAGTATAGAATAGAATTGGGTTCGAGAAATATAATTTTAAATCACGCACTGTTTATGTATTTTCATTCATTCTATCTATCTATAAAAATATATTTCTCAAACAATTCGCTCATTTAACAAAGCTGTTCACAAAGTTAAAACATCAATAATCGATTAAGGCTAATAAGGCGATTAAGCCGAATAAGCCGACAAAATCGCTAAACAAAACAGATTCAAATCGCTAAAAACCATTACCGGCGAGGCGATTAACACAATATTCTTTGATTTTATATTCAGTACGCTTTGAACACGGGGAAAGGTTCTATCGAGTGCCCCAAATATCGAACACGTACTTAAAAAAAATAACTTTACAAACGATACGATTCGTTATAGGTGATGATGATATATGATGATGAAACCGAGGTGTGTGACATACACCATATCACTCAATTATAGTTATTTTATAAAGTTAAACAGAACTAGGCTAGGAAAATAATATGTTATTGTATGTAAGGCTTTTATAACAATTTTCTAAGCTCTGAACTACCGTCAGCCGGAACTCTGCATCCTGCACTATTTGTTATTCTTTTCGAAATTAATATTTATAAAATACATAAACAATACAAAGAAAAATAAGTTAAAATATTGGAGTTTCGCAAACAGTGAGCTCCACTGTCTAGAACAATAAGCAACTTCGTTACTTTACTCAGTCTTTGTAACGAAGCTCGGTTCAAAATGAACTTAGACTAATTTCCATGTAATTTACGTTGGTAGGTACCAGGGATTTGGCAGCCAGTCGTAAAGTAAAAATGTTACTTGTAGACCGCGCCCTGATGAATATTAAACACAACACGACTAATGAATGCGCCAACTTGCTCGACATAATTACGCCAACTCATTGAATTCTTTGCCAAACTCGGGCCGACACTTATTTAAATTCTTAACGGGTGCTCTCTTTGGGGGAATCTGTGTACTGGACTGAAATGTGTGTACCTTAAAGTTTCTACTATCATTATACACCTGAAATAAACTGTATGTTAAGTTTAATTAATTAGTGCAGTTCCCTACATAGCAGATAAACCCGACAGGTTTTCGTAGTGCATATGCGCTGTGACTAACTTTTAATTAAAATAAAAATGAGGACGGAACTGGAACACGGTTCAACACGTAGATAAACTCGCACGTGTACCTACCTAGGTATAACTAGATACCTTCATTACGAGGCATAGTTCACGCCGCAATTTTGGAATCATTCCAACAGCTAATATCCCATTCTGTTTGTCTTTCGAGGCAATAAAATGACTTTTATGCAAATCATACGAATTCTATACATTTTTGATGAGCCACCCGACGACGCATTCGCGCCGTTTAATTAATACATTTTCCATCAAACTTCGAAAGTTTCAAACTCGCAGATATTTTTTTATAGATTTATTTTGGCGAATTAATTATGATTTCGTTTGTTTTTGTTTGTACATAATTATTAAAATTGCCTGTAAACAAACACGGTGGATTTGATTCGTGAAAGCGATATTAAGTATACAGACAGCTGAATTTCTTTATTTTTGAAGTCAGTCCTACAAGCACAGGTATTGAATAGGTATTTATATTAGCGGGACATACCTAAATATTGATAAAATATGCTTCTTAATAAGAATTACAACCATACAGTAAATATTTTCCTTAGTCAATTGAAAGCCACAACACTTGAGTAGGTAGGTTATTGTTAATACATACGTTTTGAGTATAATATCACATTATTAACGTAAAAAAATACGCAAACAATTTTTTTTGCAAGAATAACTACAAATCTCATTATAAGCCTCACCGAACAAAGATCCACTCTGAGAATAAAATCTCTTTTATATTCAGCCTCATTAATGAGTGCAAATAAGTGCAAACCTACACTACAGAGACCGAAGTTTGTTGACATGCTAGCGAATAAACGGGGCTTTCTCGTTTTTTCACTTTTCCACTCTCGTGAAGTAAGCCCGCGTCTCGACGCTGGCGTATAAACTGCTTTTATTATAAAATCAAGCGCGTTTCACTCAAAAAACGATAAGTACTCTTGTCTGGCGTTTGAACAACATGGAAATGAGAGAGTGGAAAGGAAAATTAGCAGTACATTATATAATGAAAGTCGACGTTATTTACTCGCTTTTGTTTTGACACGCATGCGTTTGAGATAAAGAGACGCTTTGTTTATTTGTTCTCACTCGTGTGAACAGGCTCTTATTGAAAAAAATTGGATAAGATTTCTGAGAGCAGGGTAAATAAGGCATATCTAAGCTTTTTGCACTTTGTGTTCTCCCTTTTACTTTTTTCAGCTTTCAAAAAGTTTTAACATTGAGTCAAATTGTACGTGCATGTCGTGTTATTACCCGACTGCCTAGAAGGTTTTTTTAACAAAGTACGAAATCCTGTACCTAACTCCCTGTTATGATATAAATTGTATGTTTGTTTCCGTTTCCGAAAAGGAAAAAAAATAAAATCACTGTACGATCACTTTGGATCCGTCTATCCTTACCTCAGTCACAGCTTGATTTCTAGAGTGCTTGGAATTATCGATTTATTTGAACCACATATTCAGGTTTACGGTCCCATGAATTTGTCATAAAATATGTTTTTTTAGTTTAGAAAATATACAGCCGTTACGAGGCCTACTCTGACACTCTTTGGGATCAAGACTCATACTTTCCGCTGTCACAGAACAATTTTTGGCAAGATAAATCGTTGTAGACCATACAAAAAAAATCAAATATAGATACGTTTTTAAGTAATTCATTCTTAAAAAATAGGAGATCGTTCATTTCGAATCGTTAATCGAATTTTAAACGGAAGGTTCAAATTGCTAACATATGAACATTGCAAAATATATTTTATTTATTTTTTCAAGACTGTAGAATGAATTTCCTATTTAGCACATAAGAACATTTTATGTATTCCTTGGCTTGTCTATATTAAATAATATTTGATATTACTTATAAAACTTTCCTTTTCAAAATAGTGTGGTTAAGCATCCAAGACGAGAAAAAAATACCTAAAGTAAAAGAATTTGTAGTAAAGTCGATATCTTTGATTGAATAAATATGATAATCTGGAGGGGATTTGAACATTTATAAATATAACTTTGTCAAAATTCCTTCTAGACACCATTTATTTATATTTTTTCTTAAAACTAAAACACTCAAAGAAAATGCTTGTTGCTAAACCAAAATTAATTATTCCTTTTAGGTATAATACATGCAGACAGCAAAACATATTTTGTTATTATTTTGTATAATTTCATTTAAAGTGCTGTAAAAAATATGTAAAAAAGAAGCAACTATTTAATATTCAATGAACCTTACCAAGTAATTAAAGAGCCAAAAACAAGTTCATTACGCGTCTCCACTTGAAAACCACCCACGAAAACTCAAGTCAATTTTAAAATGTCCTCGTAGAAAGTTGTGTAGAAAGTTCCGTAGCACGGGCTACGCGACGCTACGCCGTAGCCGAGAGCTGCTACCGCTCTGAACTGGCGCCAGTCTGACGCGCGCCTTTTATTCACCTCGAACATCCCGCCCGCCTAAGGCTCCCTTCCCGCCGAAACATCCCCCCAGTTCGGGCTCAGAAATTCTCGAGCTAACTGCTACGGGACCGGTTTAATAATGCTCCACAAAGAAATAAAGGCTCTTGCGATTTGAACGTTACGTGTACTTTCTTGAAGTTAATTAGGGATATATTAAAATTTGTGAAATGCTTTGTGTAACAGAGCTTTATGATAAAACTGGTTTAATGAGGATATTTTGATACAACGACCAGTACAGACAACGTAATTCTACTATAATTAATATTACTAAGTACGAAAAAAAATGGAGGATATGGTGTACAGTGTACAATGGTAGACATTAATTCAAGGCTTCAAAGTACACATACAATACATGTCAATCTTTTGTTACACAATTATAAACAAACACGTGTTCACATGTAATAGCTCAAACATCGCTAACCCAACTACTAATCGAACTTACTTGTCATCAGTCAGTTTAAACAAAACATATTGTAAAATATAAAACAAAATACGACACCTACTAATAGTACACTATAGTATGTATAATGCCCCTCTCATTAAGTTTGCTTAATCCAGGGTTGGGCAGTATTTGAATTACTTGTAATTAAAATACGTAATTGAAATACAAATACGTATTTGGTATTTGTATTTCAATTACTTCCTTAAAATGTAATTTGTAATTCGTATTTCAAATACCTGACAACGAAGTATTTTGTAATTAGTATTTCAAATACTTGAGGCTTCAAAATACATTTTAACATTAAAATACATTTAAACTTCATTTAGCGATCGTGAGTGTGAGTGCGAGGCGAGAGTGCAATGATGGTAAAGCAGCTATTAGAGTTGGCAACACTGCACTTGTTATCGGAAAAGCGGTTTTTGAAAAATCAACAAAATTAAAATTTCATTCACTTGGTTCAGTATTTTTTAT
>NWSH02000556.1:5620116-5630950 GCA_002382865.2 Heliothis virescens
TCGCTTATTGTTTACGTGAACGATGTTACTACGACCGACAAAGATTTCTTTTAATATTCTAATTCTAGTGCACATCATGTCAGAAAATTAGGTATTGACAAGAATTTGGGTTAAATTTTTGAACTAACAACGGGTTAAAATGTTGGTTATTTTGTTTTTAAGTCATTCATCATTCATTGTCTGATGGTTTTTGAAGGCGGGTTTTTTTTTAATAGTTTTAGTAATTATGTAATTTGTATTTTGTATTTCAATTAAAAATGGCTAAAATACTGTATTTTGTATTTTATATTTCAAATACCTTACCTAAAGGTATTTTGTATTTTGCATTTTAATTACTTGCGATACTGTATTTTGTAATTTGTATTTCAATTAAAGCAAAGCATGTATTTTGCCCAGCCCTGGCTTAATCAAGCATCTAACCCATCTAGTTGCATCCAGGGAGGATAATTATCCCCGCCATCTATTTTGGTGCAAGCCCTATGTTGCATCTACCTACTATTATATTATAGGTATTCTATGATCTGTAGATAGAATAGATATACTTGTTGTTATAAAGCTGAAGGTTTTGTTTGTTTGAACGAGCTAATAACAGGAACTACTGGTCCGATTTGAAAAAGTCAGTGTTAAATAGCTTAGTTATCGAGGTAGGCTTCAGGCTACTTTTTATCCGCTTGCATACAGTAATTCCCATGTGACGCGCGTGAAACCGCTGGCAGGACCTATACCTAGTAATCTATATTAATACTATAAAGCTGAGGAGTCTGTTGATTTGCTTAAACGCGCTAATCTCAGGAAACACTGGTCCGATTTGAAAAGTATTTCAGTGTTAGATAGCTCAGGTATCGAGGAAGGCTTCAGGCTACTTTTTATCCGCGTGCATATAGTAGTTCCCACGTGGCGCACTTGAAACCGCTGGCTGGTCCTATACCTAGTAATCTTCACTTAATACTATAAAGCTAAAGAGTTTGTTGGTTTGCTTAGACGCCCTTATCTCAGGAACTACTGGTCCGATTTGAAAAAACTGTTTCGGTGTTAAATTGCTCAGTTATCGAGAGAGGCTTCGGGTTACTTTTTATCTGCGTGCGTATAGTACTTCCCACGTGACGTGGGCGAAAACGCAATAATCTTTACTAATATTATATAGCTAGAGTTTGTGTGTTTGCTTAAACACGCTCAAGAAATACTGGTCGAGGAAGGCTATACGCTACGTATTCGAGTGAGTGCAACTATCGGCCTTTTAAGCTCCAAAAGAAATGCTTTCGGCTGTAATGATCGCTCATACACAGTCACTATCGTCTGTACAAGGTGCTGTTTGGCCAATACGTGAAGTAGTTCCCACGTGACGCAGGTAAATCCATTAGCAGTACCAACCTACCTAGTGCAGACGCCAGCACACCAAGTTACCACAAACTGTCAAATTTCTGCAATAGATTTTCAACCTTATCACTACTTATAGTGGAAGGTTAATGTTCGATTGGTAAAATTTGACAGATTCAAGTATATTAATATGCTGTCGTCTGTACATAGCATCTTACTTTTTTTTATTGATATAATTCAATACCAGAATTTCACTGAATCAATTTTCTGAAGTATTTGATCCTTAGGGAGAAAAACATTTTTATTTATTAATCAAAGAACAATGAACATTACAACCATGCAGAACAACAACATAATCTAAATCCAAGTGTGCGAACAGTTTTTGTGGTTGTTTTTGGACTGATTCAGCCTACCCCTCGTACTAGTAATAAAACTGTATCACGAGTGGATATTTTTATATTTTTGTTTCGTTGTTTGTTTTCAGAGGTAACAACAATATTAGTTAGCTTTTCTGTTAATTTATCATTAACAGAAAGAAAAAGACTAGGTACGAAAAATTCGTACAGTAGTTTTGGGTGAAAAAGCAAAAAACTTCCACACACAAAAAAAAACAGGTTCACATTTTATACTCTAGTATGGTAAGTGATTAATAGATACTAAATAGCTAAAAAGGAGCTTAGTTGCGAATACTTAGATTTCTACAAACAGTAAGGATTCGAACATTTAAAAGAAATAAAGATGCTACGAACAAATCTCATCCAGACTAATAAAATGTAAGCAAACATAACGTCTGATGTTTTGTACAAATTAATTTAATCCACCCTTATCAAACGCGACACTCACATAAACCTAGTTCATTCATTTATCTCGAACACTGGCTTGTGCTATAGCAGAAATATAGCTAGATATATTCAAATAAGTAAAAACATAACTTACCTTAAGATATCTCAACCGCTCTTCATAAAAAACACATGATTCTCACAAAGAAATGTTACAAGCGATATAAAACAAAATATAAACACTAAACACAGCACAATCCAGTTTGTTTACATGAATCTTAGCTAAATAAGATATAGTAATAGCATGTTGTGCTAGGGCGGGCTCGCAGCGCCAACTAGCGGCGGGCGCGCGAAGCCTCGCTGGGGCGGCGGCGACTGGGGCCGCTAGGGGAGCGTGGGCCTGCTCTGTCTCCTTCGCACACACTTCGCCTTAATTGTCACAATACTCTATCGCGTTACGCAAAAACGACGCTTTTATCAATGACATAGGAGATATAATATTAGTACGCACGCCCGCGGAGCCGCCGGCCCCTCGGTGGCTGCGCGTAGTGGCCTTGAGTAGGCCTGATGTTTTCATCCCGTGTGCGTAATAAAGCGCTTAGGGAGGGACAAGTGACTTTAGCCGAAGGATTTATGGAGGAATCTCTAAAATTAATTCGGCCCGATTGTGGCCCTCCCGCTTGTAGGGTGAAGCTAAGAGATTTAAATATTATAAGCGTAACTGTAAAAATCATAACACGGACTTGTTCATGTTGATTTTTTATTCATTACGCCACCAAATTCGTTTCAATATTAAATGCATTGAAATAATAACATTAAAATTGTATTTAAAGTAAACTACCACGAACATTGAATAAAACGTTTATTTAAAAAAATACATATATCACAAAACTAAATGAATCTCGAATGGTACTGCATGCTACGTTTTTTGTGTTACAGATCCCTAACGGAATAATACTTTAATGACAGTAGATCATTAATTACATAATAAGTACTTGTACTTTGAGACATATTATAACATAACAGTAACATTATTTGTATCCTTAAGAATATACAATTTGTAAGCAGCACATTTGAAAGCAATAACAGTATTTTCCACTTTTAATTTTACATTTTATTTTTAGATTTAACCGATCAGCATGGGCTCTAACTTTCCTGAAGAGTGCAAAGCCTTGACGTCGGTGCCACCACCCACGCAGTTCCCGTTGATAAACACTTGCGGTACCTTGAACATCAGAGTGACAATTTTAGTTATTTTGAAAAGGATTTTTTAAATGTAGACGGCACCAAAACAGACCCAGATAGTCTTAAAAGACTTCTAATAACTAGCATGGTTGAAGGGAAAAGGAGCTTGGACGTTCGCTGAGGAGATGGACCGATACAACTCAAGAAGCTACCAGGACTATACTGCAGACAGGCGCACAGCTGGCCTGGAGAATGATGGTGGCTAGTCGCCATAGTCACATCCCTCAGTTATAAGGATACGACCAAGAAGAAACCTTAACAGACTGAAAATCAGTCTGTTAAGATTTTCTATTATTTTTTTTAATAATAAATTCCATTGTACATTTGCAGTGCATTTACATTTTCTTTAGTTTAAATTTATTTTAGTATAAGAAGAGTAAGGTAAATGCCATTAGGGAATATGCTAGTTTTGTTGTTAATATGTGGTTCCAGCACTAAATAAAATTACATTATAATTGAACTTTTTTTCATTAAACCTTATTTGTAACTACTACATAGGGGCAGTACTGATATACCCTAACCTAACACTCTAACTTAGTATTGCTTTAATAAGAAAACCCAACTCTGTTTTGAGTTGGTATTGAGTGAATGTATTTTGTGTAAAAATGTATTTATGTGCTAAAAATATACTAAATATTTGAGAATGTGACTTTGAAAAGGTGAACATGTTGTTTTCATTCCGATTAGTCATATCTATTTAATTATTGAGATGACAAACAATGAGTCATGACAACTATTGTGCCTAATGTAGGTATGCAAGTGATTAAGTTCATAAATCCATACCAAGTTATAGTTTTCTAAATCTTACCACATATAGGTTAGTATTAGGATATTTTTTTATTTAAATCTTCCTTAAAGTGTGGCTGTTTACTTCCCTTTCTCTCAATGAAACATGCCTGCCTTAAACATTATTTAGAACCGAGGCCTATTAGCATTTTTATGGCCTTTCTAACTTGAACAAGACATACACACATATTAGCAGATGATAAGGAAAATTTAATTAATGTGAAGGTGATGTGTTGTTGTTGCAGGGCAAAGTTGTACATAAGTTTGAAATATAGATTTACCTATTAGACGCTGACAATATGTTACCATATTATTGATTACAGTTAAAAGTAAATTATTTATCTTTAGCACATTAGGTTAAACATGAGATCACACCAATCATAAACCTTTGTTATCCAAATATTGAGTATGACACATAGGTCATCAATTGAATCATGACTAAAAATGCAACTTACTGTTCTGAAGCCGGTCATCTGAGCCAAAGTTTCCTGGATCACAGCTCCATCGTCACGCTCATCCAACTCAATCACTGTCATGGGTTGCTTTACTTTTTGGAAAACCTGGAATTGTTATCATAACCTTTGTACTACTCGGGGATTTAAAGATAATAAAGGCAATAAAATATTGACAAATCATTACTGTCGATAATCAAATGTACACACACTTTACACTGATGAATAATATTGGGCAACGAAGAGGGAAAATTTTAACGAAAACATGACTCATTCTTGCTTGTAAAATTCAAGTTTTTAAAGTTTGAAATTATTTAAAATACTCACTTCCTTAGCCATCGTACAGTAGGGGCAGTAAGACTTGGAAAATACTACAACTTTGTTGTCAGTTACTGCTTTTTTGATAAATAGCTGCACGTCTGCTGAACTCGCCATTTTGCTAGTACGAACAATTTTGGTTGACTGAGAGCCCATGTAACCTGACTGGAACCTTTTTGGAGATGTGAAAAAAAAAAGCTTGGCAATGACTCAGTGCTGATTAATGTCATTGTCAACTCTGTCAAGCGAGAGACTGTCATGTTCTACGTCAATGTCAAAATGCTTCTTTTTAGGCAATGGCAACATGGCAATATAAAGCCAGAAAAAAAACTTAAATTTACTTGAGGACTGAAGTCACTATAGCTTGAATTTATTTGTTATTATTTAAATATACACAGTTAAACCTACGTAAAAGATTTTAATTTGGATTGTACACATACTTACTATAATAAAAAGGTTTTATGCTATTTCACTTCGCTCCACTTGTTACTCTGTCAGAATATTTATAGTATAAGCACAAAGTAATTTCTGATGTCCTTGTTTAACTCCGAAACTTCTTACAATTCAAATGTTCCTCGATAACCCTTTTATTGCGAAATATTTATAATTCCAGGCGTCACATTCACCTTAAGGCGGTGCCTAGACCTGCAGGATAATTAAGCCGCGAAAAAAAAAATTGCAAGTCTAGGCATTGCCTAAAAAACATAATCTTATTTTTTTACAGACAAGAATATTGTTAAGTATTACGAGAATATCAGTACACATTGTTGGAAGGGCAAATAAATAGTTTTTCGACGTAGATGAAGTATAACTGTTTCCGTTTGGCGCCATGTTTAAAACTTGGTTTTTAAAACAAAATTGATACATCATATCAACATCATCTGGCTAGCCTTTTACCAACAATGCTGGGGTCGCGATCGAAATAACGTATTTTCTTTCAGATTTAGAACACCGGTACTTTATCTACCCTCTGCCTGCAACTAATATATACAAAATATTTGTAATACAGGACCTTGAATTAAAGTAAACTATGACTGTATTGTATCTTGAAGTCTCTATGTGCGCAAGGCTTTGTGTGTAGGTAAATATTATTTTATGCAGGTGTTAAGTTCTTACGGCGTTATGATAGCGAATGAATCTTATCTGATCAATGTTAGTACTAGTCTGCATATTATCTTCTGCCAACACAAAATATGCAGAGAGCACTCGACCCCATGAGATTAGAGATGTGTTTGTAAGAATTCAGTTGTTTGATTATTTATGACCTTTTAATTCAATTTATTTTCAACTAGCTTCCGCCAGCGGTTTCACCCGCTTTCCCGTGGGAACCCCAGATAAAAAGTAGCCGATAACCTTCCTCGATAAATGGGCTATCTAACACTGAATTTTTCAAATCGGACCAGTAGTTCCTGAGATTAGCGCGTTCAAACAAACAAACAAACTCTTCAGCTTTATATATAATATTAGTATAGATTTACAAAATATACGACACGAATCGCCCCGGATACCTGAAACATAACAGTATTTCTCTATTATCTAATTAATGTTATTTTATTATATAAGTACCTACTTACATGTAAATCTTCCTCTTCATTCACTCTATATAAGGTGCTCTAAAAATATCTGCCAGGACTTCAATGGGCGTTAGTCTTGTGTAGATAGGTTACAATAGTGAAGAAATTTTGAACGCCATGATGATCAAATAATTCTTTTGAGATAATAAAGATCGTAAATAATGTGCAATGTGCTGCTGTAGGTATTCTTTGATAATAACAACAATAGTGCATTAAAGAAGTTTTGCGACATCAATTCAGGGTTTTCTGAAGCAATAGGTAATTTCTACAGGATATTCTATTGTTAACAATTTATACTTTTTATTGTCAGATTTTTAAAAATATTTTCAATATTTTTTTTTCACTACCGTTATCTGTATACATAACACTATCTCCTAATAATATAATTTTAGAGCACCTTATATATTAAAAAAACGCATCAAAATACGTTGCGTAGTTTTAAAGATCTGAGCATACGTAGGGATATAGAGGCAGAGAAAACGACTTTGTTTTTATACTATGTATTGATATTGATACATACTAATATACCTACTTAGACTAATATAATTATTAAATCTAACGTTCCTAACAGTCATTACATACTGTAGTATCCTTACATACATGCTAACTTAAGTAATCAAGTAAGTATATATAGATATACTAACCCACACGCGAAAGACCGAAAGGTGTGGAAACGAAATAGGGAGACCTTTGCCCAGCAGTGGGACAGTATAGGCTAGGAAAAAAAACACCTACAGACACATCTGCCATCCGCGATTAATTAATAGTACTTTGATCTAACCAATTAAGCTATGAAACAACAGAATATAACTATTGTTTCACAAGAAGCCATGACCTCCAGCTTGTCAATCCACCTCGACCTTAACCGTTGAGCATTGCGGCATAAACCGCTTTTGTCAGACAAATATTATGTAAGTAGGTAAACATATATTTATTATATTAAATAGCTTCCGCCATCGAAATCGAAATCAAATTATAATCGGAATACCTAGTGGTTCCTAGCATTATCTCATTCAAACAAACAACTAACACTTCAGTTTTATAATATTTTAGAACTTGTAGATGTAAATTATCTACAATTTATAAATTGTGACTTAGAAATAAGTAGATATTCCTAACCATGTTAATGGATTATCTCCAAAATGTCATGATAATCACAATTGCATTTAAGTATTGTAAAGAAATACCTGAGGCTTTTCATATTTCTTTATGCTGTTATTAGGATTTTTCTGTGTTCTGAAAGCTAGTTGGGCCAAGGATGTGCTGACGTTGAAACCTAAGTATCTTATTCTACGCAAGGAACGAAACGTAAACTTAATTAGGTAGGTAAGTACCTATGTGAAAATATATATTTTAACAGTCTTTGGATACTGTATCTTCACTTTTTATTTAAAACTCAGTTTGAAAATAAAATTCTCCTAAAAATCAATGTCAATACAATAATAACAACTAACTTGGTACTTAATCGCTTAAATCATATTCTTTAATAATTATAATTATTTGTATAAAAAGTCCTATCAAGATTGTTTACGCAAATGGAGTAAGTAGGGTGGGTTCTCCAAGGTTGTACCTACCCTATACAGTCGCACGCCAAAAATGGCGCCGATGATGCACAGCACTCATCTGCATACTGACCACCTGACCGACACCCAAGTAGCACCCGTCCCTGCTTATTATTATTATGCAGATGGCAGGTAAGTAAAGGTACCCAATCTTTCAAGGCGTGAGTCAACTACACTTCTTCGACTTCGTAAACAAAGAACACACTTTCTTTATTGTATTTTTTTAATACAAGTAATGTAATACTCATTACTTTTATTGCATAATGCAGATGCAGATAAATTAAATAAATATTTTAATCACTGTCGTTTTGCTAAACTGTAATTAGTTAAGTAGACATAATACCAACTATAGTAAGATAATTACTATCTTTTTATAACAACATTTTGCATAACTTTATTTGCAACATAATGACGAATATTTTTTTTGTCTAGACAAAGAAACAAATTGGTCAATTTGATAGTTGTTGTGTAAATTATTTAATTGGAGTGACGACTCGTAACAAATGAACAACGATATATTTATCCTACTGTATTGGTACCAGTATTACATATCTGAAACTCTATATGGCATTGCGTTGTCAGACACATTGTGGTGGCCAGTGATATGAGATCGCAACCACACTGCGAGCAACATTTTACTTACCGCGAACGGTACAATCTGGTATGCACCGTTAACTAATTACACAAGTTCACGACTCCTATTGGTTTATTAGACTTGTTACTAAGTGTTACTACCATTGTAGTAGTTTTCACTAAGCGATGTTTTGCCTGTGAGCAAAAAATCTTCGAATACCCAAGTAGCTCGATATCTAACTACTGGAATACACGAAAAACAACATGTTTAATGTCATCTAAGCCTTACACGATGTATCTATTGTTAGTTTATAACGTTACAACAACAAAACATATTTGCCTGCCAAGTTTAAGTCTGATGACGAAGTTAACTGACATGACGCAGCCGACAGGTGTCCATCGTATGAACCAAAGAGCACTGTGGGCATTGTAATATTTGTATGGAAGGTTTTACGATCGTGAATGTGTTTATTATGGATATTTTCTTTTCCCTCTCTCTTATATAAAAAAAAAAACATTTTTCATTTCTAGCACCAAAATTAGCACCTATCATTTCAGCACCAAAGGTTCTTTTAGCACCGATTAGTCGGTTTGTTTTCTAATCTACCACAACCAAATAAGTATATAACTTATTACGCCCAAAGTCGATGTGTCATAAGGGCTGAAGGCATTATACTGATTCACACACTGCATTTAATATTAACAAAATGCATCAATTGAAGGTCTTCAGAGAACCTTTTGAAATATTGAGGATTGTGACTCAGACAGACTTCAGTGTTCCACCTATTATTTCGCGTTGCAAAAGAGACGGCCTTGGCATTAAAGTAGAATTTCAACAATAAAAATCGTTTAAAAAACATTGCTTTGTACAGCTTACGTTGAGTTAAGGTTTATTCTCTTTATCTTTCTGTAGTGTCAATGTTTGAACGACAAAGGTTAATACAATGACATACACGGAGTTCATTAAGGAACAAACAGTTAAGATTCACGTGCAGAGTAAACATTTATATGTTTGTAGCTTCATTGTAACTGGACGCTTTGGAGCTCGTATCCGTTGCAGTTCTAGCAACAAGAAATTCTTGTGAAATACCACGCGACAAGGCTCGCTTCCGGGTTGCGCGCGCGCAGTGCTAGAGGTTGTTTTGAAACCCTACGCCGCCGCGCTGGGCTACACCTGCGTCACTTGGTGGCTACACCTTTATTCGCCAACACGAGTTCCCCTTTCATAATTAAGATTTGAACACATCTGCTACCATCATACTACATATTTATCTTTTTACTAGCTGCCCGCCCTCGCTTCGCTTCGGTTAGTGAAGAATAAAAATCCTACTAATATTATAAATGCGAAAGTTTGTGAGTATGTCTGGATGTTAATATGGATGTTTGTTACTCTTTCACGCAAAAACTACTGAATCGATTACGATGAAATTTGGTATGTAGGTAGCTGAAGACCCAGAATAACATATAGGCTACTTTTTATACTGAAGTTCCCACGGGATTGGCGCCCCGCGGTTTCACCCGCGTAAGTCCCAAAAAATATTAAATACAACGTCAAAGAAACTAAATTAACAAAATACAAAGAAGAAATTTTTAACTTTTTAAAATCCACCAAACACAAAATAAAAAGGGTAAAAGACAGCGCATTCAAGCAGCATCTAACATCTATATTCGACCGCGTCTGGATTATTATAGGGAATCGCGCGCGGTGTCGCTCGACTTATATAGCATTCAAGGACACCAGAGGGGCCGGGGGAAGGGGGGAATGCAGTAGGCGCGCATGTCTTTGCTACGCTTAAACGATATTTAATTTTGCGCCCGGAGATTTTATCTTTTTGATAACTCATTAGTTGTTAATTTTTTTCTGATAGTGTAAAAGGCAATTTTGATCTAAATTACACGCATAACGTATCTAACAGATTTGTTTGATTAAGGGTTAATACTGTATTGTTAAAAATATGTTCTAAAGTAACCCTTCATTTTACTGTTTTAAGTAAACGCAAAAATACGGTTATTGTGGGTTATTCTTTAAAGATAGACATATACCACCACTGACTTTTTTTGAGATCTATCGAAGAGGAAAAATCCCACCATACATTGTTTTGTTAAAACTCAAAAGGTTTTGGCAGCGTTTTCGAGGAAAGCTCCCGATCGGCTTATTTTTTGCCGACATATTGAACTAATATCGTTGTAATATCGTTGGTTTGTACAAAACATAAACTTACTATACA
>NWSH02000556.1:5657055-5672160 GCA_002382865.2 Heliothis virescens
TCATTTAATACGGCAAGCTGCATCTTCATCCTATAGTGTGATTATTGTTACAAAAATATTTAAAATCACTTATTCAATAAATAATCATCATCTCCCACAAATGTGGGAAACTCAAACGACCCTTCTTAGTGGTAACACTGAACCCGGTATAAAAATCTTACATTTTATATATTTAAAAGTATTTTTAAGTCAATTTAAACAACAAGCTCACGCAGGAAAAATAATTCCGTTTAATTTTGTATAGATAAGTGATTTTTAAGCGCAGTATTTTACTACGAATTCGGCCATTTTTTCCCCCCTGTCAATCAGTTGGCGTCCGATAGATGACTGATTTGACATGACACAAAACTATGTCTTAAGACATAGATAGAGCTGTCTGGCTACGACGCGGCCATTGCTTCTCTAGTATATACCTCTATGCGTCAATACCATAGATAACATACGTAAAATAGCTCGAACGCTCGTTACTTTAAAGTTATCGATAGCTGCCCACGCAAATGCTACTTCTGTTCTATCGATCATTAAATTGGCATTTATGTATTGAGTTCTCAGGTACTTCATTTGTGCACAATGGAGTGCTATCTGATGGTAAATTATCACAACACTAAATAAAAAAATTGTTTTGTGATAATTTGCGTGAATCTCTTCATGCTGTTAAATATAGAGTAGTGAGCATGACTGGCTAATGTAATCACCGTCACCTGTGATAAGTGAACGCACGCCATTGCTCTTACGACTGAGAGCCCTTTCACTCGCGTATCTAAATAGCCCAAAGTTAACTAAACAAAACTAATCGAAACCTTTTTCAAAATGTCAAGTGCTTTGTTCGGTCTGTTATCGACGTTTGACCATAAGAACCAGTCCTGGGAGTCCTACAAGAGTCGTATTGCGCAATGGTTCATTGCCAATGACATTGATAAGAACACCGACCTTGCGGGTGTCAAAAGAAGGGCTATTTTGTTGAGTACGCTCAGCGATAGAACTTACAAATTAGCTGCGGCACTTGCTTTACCGAAGCAGCTTCAGGAAATTCCGTACGATGACATACTGACGCTCCTGGACCTACATTTTACGCCGAAACGCTGTGGATTTGCCGACAGATACGAATTCTACGCAGCGGTGCAACTACCTGAAGAAAGCTACACGCAGTGGGCGGCGAGGCTGCGTGGCCTGACTGCACACTGTGAGTTCAGCAATGTGGAGGAAACTATAAGAGATCGCTTTGTTATGGGGATGCGGCCGGGGGCGGAGAAAGACAAGCTTTTTGCACAGGATTTAAAGGAGCTCACTCTAGTTAAAGCTGTGAAAATCGCAGAAACTATGTGGAATGCCCGAGCGGGTGCAGCAGCTGCGAATCCAACGACGCCACCGATGCCTTCTACTGGCCTGCTTTACAGAATCGAGGAACAAACCCAAAGCCAACTTGAACCACCATCAAAAAGCAGCAATGGTAAAAGTCAGTGCCAAGTATGTGGCTTTCACAATCATAAGACATCAGAGTGCCGATATGCGAAATTTAAGTGCAACAATTGCAACATGGTGGGGCATTTACGTAAAATGTGTAAAATTAATTGTACCAACTCCAGCGTTGCGGATAAAAGCGACGATGAAGATGGCAAATGCAGTATTCGTTCTGTAAGCCGATAATTGATATATGATAGAGTGATTTATGAATTCTACTAATGTGAGCTATAGAAAATATATAAAAGTACAGAACAGATACCTAAATTGCATTCAGCTTCTTCACTTCGAGACTTTAACTTTTATAATGTACCTATATGTACCTATAGTGCACCTGTATAGCGTGTAAACTATATTGTGGCATCTGATGTGATATCCGTCAAACCATTAAAATCATGAAACAATGAGCATTTACAGTTGACTTAGCAGTTTACCTAATTAAAGAAATTGTCAACGACGTGATGTATGACCAAGATGTGAGAGAATGAAGATGTCAAATCACGGAGAAATGTAAACATTAATCAATTCGTCACTTGTGAGTACCTACTGTAATTTATATAATAACTATGCGCCATACCATTCCAATGTTCTTACTGTGATGATTTATATTTGTACTATCGAATTTATCTACATAAATAAAAGCGATTCTGGTACAGACAACAGCAGGTCAACGTATACGAATCTGTCAAATTTTACCAATCATACATTAACCTACCTCCATTGTGATAAGGTTGAAAATCGAGTGCAGAAATTTGACAGATTGTGGTAACTTGATGTGCTGTAGTGTGTACATTTCAGTCTTTGAATCCTAATTTTACCTTACAGCTTATACCTATCGAAATTCTTAAATGTTTTGAAATAAAACAATGAAATGTTAAATATTTCACTAGAATGAAAGAATGTTGTAACTCACGACATTGACAATAATTACTGTACGTAAGCTTAAAAGCTATTAGCGATTTACTGCAATTGATTTCAACATGATTTCAGCGCTTGCTATTTACAATATCTTCTGTAGATTATTTTCTGTAAAGTTAAACCTTATCTCTTCAAAATATTATAATCAGTTTTACTATAGACACACATAAAAATATCCATTTATTTCGCTAACCTTTCAAACATAGGTATACGTATTGCCGTCCTTCGTCGTTATTTTACACCCTTGCCAAGTCACGTACCCGTACACAAGTTACACTAATTATTATTATCCTGCTTTGCTTGCTATTTTGCTTACACATAAGAGTGAATAAATGGCGACCGTTGGGTTGTACAAAAAGTGGCCTCCACATGCGGCAAGGTTGCTGAGCCGGTTTCGACCAGAACCCACCCCGATAAATATAGGCAGTAGGCACCACACCGCATACTTTCGTCTGATCAATAGTTAGGGATCTACCGCGAAAACTGCGGGGATTCTCGCGGTTACTTTAATACTGTGTTAAGTAGCTCTTTGAAAATTTTCATTTTACTTTTGCAGTTAGTAACGTCTAGACAAGCCTTGCATTTCATTGAAGATAGCAACAAGCCGAAGGCCGAACAAAGCCGAGAAATTCTCAATTTCGAGTGTATTCAGAATACATTCGAATTTGGTGGGAATTGGTTTCGAATTTGAGCAAAAGCACGTGTCTTCCTACTTACCCGTACCAATAATGTACCAACTTGGTTCAGTTCTATAACCATGCACACAGAAACCTAAGGTATATTTGTGACGCATTAGGAAATGAACATCATAAAAATAAAGGTTTACTTTAGATTGACCCTTGACTCTATCATGAGTAGGCATTTTATGTGAACTTTGTATCTGTATTTTGCACTAAGGCCAGTTAAAAACCAGTTTAAAATAACGTTATATTATTTAACTTTATAACTGAAAGTCTGACAGTAAGTGCTGCATGTCATAACATCATTAAACAAGAAACAAAAACTTCTTTCCCTCGGCAGAATATTGCAATCAAGTTTTTACAGAATATTCATAACGTTGACGGTTGGCAGCAAACCAATGCGGGCTTTACATTGATTGGCTCGTGGTTTGGTAGCTCCGAAATTGTAAATATACCTACAGATTTTATAGTAACGATTACTATCGTGACGATATGCAGTTCAATTGAAGATTTAAATGTCTAAAGACGGAAAAGACAGCACGGGAAAGATTTTAGACTAGCAGCAAAGTTTTAACTGGTATAATAGGCAGCAGTCAAGGGCCGCATTATCCAGCAGTTGAGTAAGAACGAGTCCTGGAGCAACGCAAAATACGGGTGCCATTTTGTAAACACGTTTGGATGTATGTACTTATGTGGCAAGGTTTCCTACAATGTTGCATGATGCAGCAAAAGTAACCTTACATTAATGATGATGAAATGTATCTTCAATACATGTCCTCGATCACACAACTAGTTTGTGTGTTGCACGTTTTTGCAAGACATTCGTTATAAAAAGGAAATAAAAAGATTGCAAGCCTAATTAAAACAATGAGTCATCTGTATTATTTTAATAGACCTACTTACTTTTAACAGCAAGTCGTATCGTTTACGTTTAGAAACGAATGGGTACATATTTGTAATTCTCAAGATTCTGGCGAAACCGAACGTGTTCTCCTACGTATGCATTAATGGCAAACCGGTGTCATTATAGGTTTGTTTTTAATACAGGTGGGTGTACGATAAGTTCCAGCCAGTGTTCAAAGAATTCTGTTCTGGAACTAATTGGTTTAATACTATTTATTTACAATCCAAGCGCCTTTGTCTCGGCGTGTGGTCATATGATTGCAAAAACTTGCCCCGTTTAAAGTAACAAGACGTTCTAAGACCTTCACAAACATTTTTTGAGAAACAAAAATAAATAGACATTCCGACAAGGTTGCATAATATAATGTTATATTAACTGTTAGAGACTAATGCTGAACAGCCAATTATGAAACTGAAAATTGAACCAATAAGACCTAAAAATTTCATTGAAATCGTATATTGTTTTACCGAGTTACCGCTAGTCTAACGGCCAGTTTCACAGGTTCCAGATAAAGATATCTGACACATAGTAGGTACAGACGACAGCAAAAACAATAGTGGAAGGTAGATGTTCGATTGGTAAAATTTGATAATTGGTATACGTTGACCTGCCGTTGTCTGTACCATAGATGTTTTTTATTTTTGTCAACTTTTCAATGGCATGAACTGTTAGGTAGCTATCTAAAACTTTAACTGGAACCAATAAAATTGACCGTAAATTCTTATCATATTATCGGAGCACTAAAATATATAAAATTAGTCTTAAAATTTATTCACGACTTCCAACTTATGATTCAAGTTTATAATCATTTTAAACCCGTGCCCGTCTGCCCGAACCCACCGCATGCAAACCTGCAAAACTATTTTTACAATATCGATTTTACCATCTATTTTCAAGCTAAAACCTTATATAACAGTTCAGTTGATGTTGTACTCATTTTATTGGCCATTTGCCTAACGTTGATTACCTACTTTATGTAACGCTAGTGATTGTTCGCGATGTCGTCGACAATGATCAAATTCGCAGTTTTTCGCACAGTTACAGTGAAAACCTAGGTTTAAATTAGTATTAAACACTGTAAGATTTATTTGTGTTGTGGTCTCGTGACATTTTTATGGAAGCGCATTAAATATTATTTATCCATGAGCAGTTTTATTTGATAACTTTTTATGTGTGAGATAACGTGAGTTAATTTAACACCTAAAGATAAAAATCTAGACATAACATTTGATATCCTAGAGATTATAAAAATATCTTTAATGGAACCCGTGGATTTTGTGCTTCGAGGATCATAAACTGCAAGCAATCATAACACACAGGAAGTGGGCTAATTAAGGAGCGAAATACGTAATAATATATTGCACTTAAGCAATTAGCGCGGTGAATGGTCCAAGGCGAAATACATGAAATATTACGATGGATGTTAAAAAATACTGAGTAGGTTATGCGTTGAATTACGAAAATTCCGGCGTCTAAGTAGAAAAATGTACGCAAATAATTGAAATGTTCAGTTTCAAGCTCTTATATAACGAGTTCTATTTATAATGAAACCCGCTTAATTTAAAAAAATAAATAAAATAAAAATAAAAAAGCCTTTTATTTCATGCAGTTACATTACATTTTCAAACTTATTATTAAAATAAATTTATTTTTAATCAATACTAAATTCCTAGTAGATTTTAATGTTTTAAGTCATCAATAGTTTTTATTGTTTTTGTAAATTTAGATTTTTATTTGTTATTTGTTTAATTAGATTTATTATTTTTTTATCAATATCATTAATAATTTGAATTAATTTTTATTCATGCATGAACCCCTCCTGAGGTGAGGGTGAAGGCCTCCTCCAGAGTAGCCCAGCGGTCTCGGTCTTTTGCTATTTCCTGCCAGTTTTTCCCCGCAATTCGTTCAATATCGTCTGCCCACCTCGTTACTGGCCTCCCTCGTTTTCTAGTCCCTTTAGGACCTGGCCAGGATGTTATTCGGCTTGTCCAGCGATCGTCGCTCATTCTTGCGACGTGTCCAGCCCATCTCCATTTTAATTTCAATGCATAGGTGAGAGCGTCTGTAAGTCCTGTCTTTTTTCTTATGATGGAATGGCGGATTTTATGTATCTTCCTTATTTTTGTGATACTCCTTTCCATACTGCGTTGACAGGACGTAATTCTGTGTTTCACTCTTTTTGTGAAGTTCCACGTCTGACAAGCGTAAGTTAATGAAGGTAGAAGACATGTATTCATAACTTTGCGTTTGGTTTTCATTGGCATTTCACTTTTCAAAACTTCTCTCAAACTCCAAAACTTTTTCCATGCTGACATTATTCTTCTGTCTACTTCGGCATCGTTGCGTTTATTTTGGAGTGAAATCAGCTTCCCAAGATAGATGTAGCTGTCGACGTATTCTACAGGTGTGTCGTCTAGAGATATGGTGTTTTGTGTAGAATTGGTCATGAGTTTGGTCTTGCTCAGGTTGATTTCAAGTCCTGCCTCTCTGCTCGCTTTTTGTAATTCGTGTAACATTGTATTGAGCTCTGTATTGGATTCTGATAGGAGAACAATGTCGTCGGCGAATCTTAGGTGACTCATATATTTTCCATTGATGCATAAACCGACTCTATCCCAATTTAGTTTTCCAATAATTGACTCCAGGACTGCTATGAAGATGCGTGGAGACAAGGGATCCCCTTGTCTCACCCCTCGTTTGATAGCAAAAGGCTGTCCTGTGGTCTCTAACTTTACTCTACTTGTGCTATTTTTGTAGAGGTGCTTTAAGACTTTTATGTACTTCTTCTCTACTTTTTGAGTGTTTAGGGCGTCCCATATTGCTGGGTGTAGAATTGTGTCAAAAGCTTTTTGATAATCAACGAACGCTATGTAGAGTGTACGTTGCTGTTCTTGATATTTTTCTATAAGCAGTTCCAGGGAGTGAATATGGTCCACGGTGGAATAAGTTCTGCGAAAACCAGCTTGTTCGATTGGTTGACTTTTTTCTAAAGTGTTTGTTATTCTCTTCTCTATCATTGTCGAAAACAGTTTGTAAAGTGATGGAAGAAGGCTTATTGGTCGATAGTTGCCTATTTTCTTTGGATCGCCTTTTTTAAACAGTAAGACTATGTCGGATTTAGACCACTGTGTTGGTGTAACCGAGGTAGAGAGTATCAGGTTAAATAGATGTGTCAGAGGCTTTACTAAGAAGGGGCTTGCCGTTTTTATGGCCTCGTTTGTTAGTCTGTCTGGTCCTGGACTTTTATCTGATTTTAAGCGTTTAATTGCGGTGATGATCTCTAGTTCGTCTACTGGTTTTATATCCTCAATATTATTATAGATCTCATCTTCGTTATCGTCTTTTTGGTAGGCTGGAACGTTGTATAGGTTTTCGTAGAAGCTAGTTGCAATGTTTATAATGTCTTTCCTGTCGTGCGCTGTTTTTTGAATATCGTGTAGTCCTTCTATCCAGGTTTTATTTACTCGTAGTTCTTTAAGTGCCTTCTTTAAGCTCCCAGTCGTATCTAGGTGTCTTTCGATGGTAAGTATTCGGTGTCTGGAATAATCGATTCGAACACATTTGCTCACTAGTTTATAAAGTGCACTAAGTTCGTTTTTCATGGCTCTCGTCTTTGGTTTCGATTTTTGAAGAGCACTTCTACGGTGTAAAAGGTTTTTGGTGCGTGTTGATATCGTTTTGTTTGTTGTTTTACCTTTATTTGATACGAGAGCTTTTTTCAAACATAGCTCCAAGATGTACATTATTTTGTCGTAAATTTCTTGAATGCAGTTTGATTTTTCACATTTTGTGAGGTTCTCATTAAACTCAAGTAGAGACTGTTTAAATTTCATTATTTCTTCCTGGGTTCTTAGCGTGCTTCTTAGGTTTTTGGTGAAAGAATTTCTGTTTATTTTTAGTTCCTTTATAAGGAAAGTGGCTCTCACGCATCTGTGGTCAGTAGGAAAGTTTGGGTTTATGACTTGCACATTTTGTACGTTCTTCTGCATATTTGTTAGAATGTAGTCTAGTTCATTTTTGGTGGTGCCATCTGGAGACAGCCAGGTCCATTTTTGTTTAGACTTCTTTTTGAAAAAGGTGTTAGTTATGAAGAGTTTATGTTCCAATGCAAATTCTATTAGTCGCTCTCCTCTGTTGTTGCGTGTGCCGTACCCGTGACTCATCATTATGATTTTTTCTTCTGGTTTTGGCTGTCCAATCTTGGCATTAAAATCCCCCATAACTATCAAATTTTTGTCCGATATTTCGAGAGCTCTGTTGATAGTGGCATAAAAAAGTTCTATTTCTGTGCTACTTGCTGCATCTGTAGGTGCGTAGACTTGAATAATACTGATTTCAATATTGTTTACATTTATTCTTAACAATGCCACGCGTTCTGATAGGCCCGTGAAACTGACTATATGGTTTTTCAAATGTTTTTTGACGAGAAAGCCCACACCGTAAAGTCCTGGCGTTTCTCCTATATAATAAAAGATGACGTCTTCATATTCTTGTATAGAGTTTCCTAGTCTTCTAATTTCTGACAGGCCTATTATGTCGAATTTGATGTTATTAAGGGCTTCCAATAGTTCTACTAAACGGGTGTATGTTGCTAAAGTTCTTACGTTGTATGTCGCTATGTAGAGTTGGCTTTGTTTACTAGGTTCTGATTTTTTACTATTAGACTCTGAAGGGTGTTGGTCTTTATCTCCCGCGGGGACCAGCCGGATTGGGAGATCGAGAGGGGCCTTATTTGATTGCTATTCGCTTTCTCTGAGTTCTGGTTCTTCATTGGAAGTACATTCTATATTGCAGGTGAGTTTTGGTTTCTGTTGAATGTAGTTTTTCATTGAAATTGTTTTAGTTTTCTTAGTAGGTTGCTTTTTATTGTTTGAAGTTGTTTGACTTTTATTTTCTGTTACTTCGGGGGACTCTGAGAAAGTTCTCTTGTTTTTGTGTTGCTGCGAATTGGTGTTTTTGTTGTTAGGGAGTACGACGAGTTTATCATATCTTATGAAGGCAATTTTTCCTTTTTCTATTTCTACTTTCTTTTGAGCTTCTAATTCTCTGCGTTTGTTAAGTACGTCTTTGGGGTAATCTTGATTTATGCTGTATGGAGAGTCTTTCAAACATTTTAAGTTTTTTAGAATTTTTATTTTTAGTCCCATTGTGACAAACGTAACTATTACAGGTCGGGCCTTTTCACCTTTTTTTCCAATTCTTCTAACAACTTCGATTCCGTTTTCATAATCGAAGTGGAAATGTTTTTGTATTATGTCTAATACTTTCCTTTCTAATTCGTGGTACGAGTTTTCATTGTCTTCCACTCCAAAAAATATTAGGTTTTTTTGTTTCATGTATTTTTCTAGGTACTTCAATTTTGAAGAATGTTCTTCCAATTTATTTTCTAATTGTTCATTTTTTATTTCCAGGTTCCTAAATTGTTCATTTATGCTGTAGGTGATTGTAGTTTTTATTTCTTCTTTCATTTCAATCATGTCTTCTTTCTGTTGTTTCATTTCTTTGTGAATATTTTCTAGCATTAGTTTTAGTTCTTCCATTTTTTAGTCGAGCGCCCTCTATGAAATTGTTTGTGAAATATCTGAGCTTATGATATTTAGTGATCGATCTACAGCAGGTAGTGATACAGCTATCTACGTGGTATTATCGATTTCCGCTAGATGTCGTTGTGTACGTAGTTGCTACGGTTTGCGAGAGATGGCGTTAGTAGTATGTAGTTGCAGAAAGTGCTGATTCACAGTGATTCACTTTTACAATATTTTAAGGTTATAATGTTTATGTCACAAATAAAATCTGGCTTGTTTTAGTATTTTAGTTTTGAACAACACTGAATGTATGGTCTTTTGAGTTTGCTTTACCGTCCATCTCCCGTATTTCGACTTATTGTTCCTTTGTTTGTGTTTACGTTACCGGCAATTGTCTTTCACAATTTTTTTGCTGTTCTTGATTCACTTTTTGTTAAAACTCCTTATTGTCCGGTCAATACACTGTATAGGTTTATAAAATTTTCACTTTTTCACTGTTTTTAGACACTGTTTATATTTTTATTTACGATTTAACTGTAGATCCGATGTGAATAGTGGCACTGTGGCGCCCTCTCTTTTCCGCCCGTTTAATTTACTGCGACATAATTAAATGTAAATATAACAAATTAGAAACTTTCATGCAATCGCGCCCGTTTACCCGTGGAACATGTTTTCATCGTTATCAGAGTATGTCGTCATTATTGTGGCAGAACAAACCAGCCGCCAATCCATCCGCGCTCTACTGACAATGTAGTTGCCGACCATTTATGCATTACCAATATTGGCACTTTTATTATCATAACAAATAATAAATACGACATTTAAAACAATAACAATACGCTGAATATGTTATTTTATAAGTCTGCCTCCCTAGCTACGCCGTAGCCGAGCTACGTAGTCTCTTTCTGGAATCATACATTTTGATAACGAAAAGAAAAGTAGGGCACAACATGATACATGCTGAATCTTGATAATAAAGTAACAAAACTACCAGGTAGTGGCTCTTACATAATGTCGACTGCAACTGGAGCGGACGTTAGAGCGCAATAACACCACCAGATGGCGCATCAAGCACTGGCTCTCGAGACATCGGCGTCTCGTTGATGTAGCAAAAAAGGTAACGGGTTCATTTCTTAGATTCGCGTTTTTATGCGTTTCCAGCAGGTATTGTGTTGTAATGTTAGTGAGTACAATGGAGTACATTCGGCAAGGCAGGCGGCGTTGCGACAACGTGGCCGCAGAGGGGCGCTGGCGGCGGCGGCGCCAACACACCGTGAACAAACATTGACCAAGCACGCACTGCGCTCCGGGCCTCGACAACTTGCCGCAACATTCTTAGCGTAAAAGTTAACGTGGATGGTTTACTCTATGTAATTTGCGATGTTCGAGTTGATACTAAGTTTTCCCTTCGACGACGATTGTGCGACCGACTTGTGACGTATTCCGAACTGCCTTTGTGCGATACGATGTGTTTTGCTCATGTTGCTACGAGAATGTTTTCTCTGAATTCCATGGAGATTGGAAAATTCGTGCAAGATGCAATTAGTGAGTATGATTGACTTAATTTTACTTTCATCGGGCAATAAATAATGTTTCACTGTTGGCGGTGAGACCCGAGACACTTTCCGTGAGAGAGTGCATCCGGTGTTTTAAACTTATTTAACACATTACAAATCTGTTGATGCATTGAATATTTACGAGTGTAACTGACGTTCAGTTTGCACAAGCAGCGTTAAAAACAAAACTAGCTATTGATTCAGATTATACGTTTGTTTTTTTGCTGTATCATAATAAATAACTACATTATCGTTGTATATACTTTAACTAACTTTATATAATGAAAATAGCCTTGAACATGATTTAACAACGTCTCAAATTACAAGTCTATTGACGAAACCATACAACTAGAAAAAACTAAAGTAAACCATAGCAGATGTTGCAAAAAATAGAGAGATTACAGTTTACGCGGAAATCAGTCTACTTGTTCACGTTATTATAATTTCAGCGTGAAGCATCCAAACAATGTGAATGATGCAAACGCGATTGAGCGTAAACTTTACTCATTAAACACTTTAATTAAAGGCTTTTTACCTTTAAAATTTCTACCTGTACACACGAATATTAATTACGTACTTACATATTTGTTGCATCCAAATTGATTACTGAACGTGCGGCTAAGGAACATAAAATATGATTATATATCACGAGTCGACCGTTAGGCTGATAAACTGATTTCAATGCTGTTTCAAAACAAATGATTGAACACTTCATTGTTCAGTCACGTAGAACGGTTATGCATCATTTTTGACTCGAATTGTTGATTAAATTTTATTTTGAACAAACATTTATATTAGTTTATTTATTACTAGATTTCGCCAGCGGTTTCACCCGCGTCCCGTGAGAACTACTCGGCGCACCCGGATAAAAAGTAGCCTATAGCCTTCCTCGATAAATGGGCTATCTAACACTGAAAGAATTTTCCAAATCGGACCAGTAGTTCCTGAGATTAGCTCGTTCAAACAAAAAAACAAACTCTTCAGCTTTATAATATTAGTATAGATTTCAAACATACAAACGGCCAGTTTCACAGGTTCCGGGTAGAGTTTTAGATAGATACCTAACTGAAAGATCACGCCGTAGAAAAGTAATCAAAATTAAAAACATTTATATGACGCTATCCGAGAGATGGCTATTTAGAACTTCGTTTGGGATCTATGAAACTGGCCGTTAAAGTCTCGATTTTAAGAAGTATTCAACGAAAAAATACAGAAAATACTGGCACGAAAAGATACCATGTGTCAGTAGGTTTCGATAGAGGCCTCTATCAGTTCACGCTAGCCATAAAGATAGTAGGGCAAGAGTAGTTTGCCAGGAGGGTTGGAAAATAGCTTTGCCGGCCACCATATAGTACCTACCTAGGCACTGAAGTCTTTTTCTATGTATGCAGACACAATAGCTGATAGGATATTTGTTATACCTATATACAATGGTATTACTTTGTTGATTATAGTCTTTGTTAGTACTAAATAATAATTTAGTGCTGTTTTAATGAACAGTTTGTCTTTAGTTAGGTATGTATTGAACCACACTATGACATCTAAAAAGTGATTTATGGTAAGAGCTACCTGCATGGTACAGATGACAGCAGGTCAACGTATACGAATCTGTCAAATTTTACCAATCGAACATCAACCTACCTCCATTGTGATAAGGTTTTAAATATATTGCAGAAATTTGACAGATTGTGGTAACTTCATGTCTGTACCTAACTTATAATGCATGAAACATAGATTGTAGCTGCTATGTCATGCAATACAATTTCAAAATGCATTTTCCCGAGAATCCTAACTTGCGTAAGAAGCGTAATTTTTACATAATTATTTGTGACTTTTTTAGTAGTGTAGAATAGATAGAGTGCGTACCTTTGTTAGTGTCCTTAGTTGTTCAGTAAAACTTAGTCGAATCCAAGTGTTCTGTGTTGTAAAATTTATTTAATAGGTAAAGTTTTGTTTCATTACGTTGTTTTTACATTTTTATCGGTACTACAAAATCGATTTCCATGTGATAAGTAGTAAAATATAAGGTACCTACAGAGATATCTACAGTAAGTACTAATTTGTAGGAACCTGACTCATACCCACTGGGTATACTTTTCTAATATCCTGTAATACTAACAGTTCTGTGTACTCGCAGTTGATTGAACTCCAAGTAAATCACAGGAAACAATTCGTTCCCTAATGGCTAAACTCTTGCCATAAGCTAAGCAAAAAAAATGATTGATGTTAGTTTATTGGTTCTAGAAAACGGCACGCGTCATTCAATTGTCATCCTAGATATTGATCGCGGAATAACAATTAGGTATCTAGTATATACATACATATGTGTGTGTACATGTCCACTTGTCCATCACACACTGCAGTGACTACAAACTTTGCCGAATAGCCAACTAGCAAATAAGTATGCTAGTTACATTTGAAACCGCATTTTTCTAGCTTGCATAAAGTGTTAATTAGGCTACAAAGTTATTTCATTAGTCATTATTACGTTACCATGCCAAAAATTGGAGCCATTTTTTGCAAACCGCGCGTTCGAAGTTTGATTTACTAATTAAACAAAATGGAGGCTGATATAGAGTACATAGACTGCATGACCCTTTTCCAATAGTTAAAGACTTTACAAAATCATTGTAATTTTTAAAAGCCTTTATTTAACTTGCAATGTATGTATAATATTTGTATGTTCGGGTGAAATCTTTGAACTCATTTTTTTTTTCTATTAAAAGTTAATCCTTTACTGATGCAATAACAACATAGTTATTAATAAGATACTTACGTGTTAAATAACAAACATATAGGTACTTACCTACTTAATTAGTTTTATAACTGCACGAAGTATTGACTTTCTAATATCAAGGTTTCTGTTGATTTATAGTATAGGTATATCTAATTACCTAACTGCATAATCTCCATTGTATTTATAAATCCAGCTCTACAGTGAAATGTTTCAGAGCGTATATTATTACTGTCGTATTATTTACGTTTTATTTAGATCATTTCGTAAGACAGACATAGAATTGTGTCCACAAATAGGTACAAGCCGTAGGTAGGTACGTGATTTTTAATTCATTTTGAAAGGTCACTCAAAACTGCTGATTTGTCGTTTCTTTGTGCTGTGAAACTAAGTTTAGAACTCATTTTGTATTGAACTAAACACACGTAGTACTTAACTATTAGATTAGTAATCTGTGCTATTACTGTGATATTCTTCTGACTATGATAAAAATAGGCATCAAGTGACGTCAGAAAGTGTCTATGCTAAGGGCTGGCACTCCCCTCCTATTGTATGTACCTATGTGTATCTATCTACATAGCGTCGCCCAGCAGTGAAAACCTCGGATGTCTCATTTCCTCATTTTTTTTTTTATTTTTTCTTTGGATTGATAACCTCGGTAAGCACAGATTACTCTAGCAAACTTTCGAATCAGATACTCCTAGCGCCGTCTATGACGTGCTATGAGAACCTTGTATCAAAATAGGATCCGCCATTTTCGTCTGAGAAACTCGCCAGTGCGGTTGATACTAGCGTTGTTCCGGATTAAAAATTGAAGAAAGTGTGTACAAAGTGCCCAATTTGTGTTGTAAAGTGTCAAAATGCATCGAAAAGTACTCTTTATGATTTAATAAGTTTTATAAAGAATTGACTACTATTTCTAACGATTTTGTAAAAATTTATTGCTAACCTCGTACTCGTTGTATTATACATATGAAAAGCTTGTAAACTGGGTGATAGGTTTTTCACTGCCGTCATACCAATTATAGATAATCTGGTATGAACCTTTACGAGGTTTTCACTTTGAATGAATACTTTTGGAAGAAGTTTTTTCTTTTATAACGCCTTTAAATTTAAATTTTATGGTGTGTCTTATTGTTCCCTTTCGTAATATTATTGTTTTTTTGTAAACATGGCAAGAAAATACAAACTGATTCCCAAAACTGTACATTGTTTTAAATTTGAAAACCTTACATAATCTTTCAAAAAAATATTAAGTTGTGATGAAAACCTTGTAAGTCACGTCAAACTTATTTAGGCACACGATATAGAAACCATGTGATACGTA
>NWSH02000556.1:5674518-5694866 GCA_002382865.2 Heliothis virescens
ATGAACCTTTACGAGGTTTTCACTTTGAATGAATACTTTTGGAAGAAGTTTTTTCTTTTATAACGCCTTTAAATTTAAATTTTATGGTGTGTCTTATTGTTCCCTTTCGTAATATTATTGTTTTTTTGTAAACATGGCAAGAAAATACAAACTGATTCCCAAAACTGTACATTGTTTTAAATTTGAAAACCTTACATAATCTTTCAAAAAAATATTAAGTTGTGATGAAAACCTTGTAAGTCACGTCAAACTTATTTAGGCACACGATATAGAAACCATGTGATACGTACCTAAGGAGTGCATAAAATCTAAAAAAAACAAAAGATAATATCTTCCCCACTCATACATTTTTTTTCAGTAGACAGTTTTTTCTTCCTCCTGTAAAATTTTGTTATAAGCACTTACGTGGTTTTCACTGCTGGGCGACGATAGGTATATCAAGTAGGTTTACTGAACATTTTTACACAAATGTTACCCAACAACCAAGCATTAATATCAAAGGTAGTAAAATAATAAAGAAACAAAATAAACTTAAACTAACTTTGTTAATCTCGATGCGGTAATTATTCACCTTCATGCACCTTCACGCGTGTATTTTTATTAAACCTTGCATAATCTCATTGTAAGCAACACTTTAATATCCTGACAAAATGGTAGGTGCACTATAATACGTCCTGCGCAAATGGCTGATCTCTGATCTCTTTATATGAGAACAGCCACCGTGGCCGGCAATCGGCTAGGACGCCATCATCATCATCGTCAGTGGTTGTTTTGTGTAGGTCATAAAAACTAATAACTTTAACTGAAGAGTGTAGCTAAGTGCTAACCACTTGGTCAAGTAAATCCTTACAAAACTGAATTTCGACACTGTATTACGAATATTTACAACGCTACAATAGCAGTCTTACGGTTCACTGACCAATTTCGGCGAAACATTATTTTCAATGGAAGTGAATTTTGAATAAGCCTGCCAATCTATTTGTCTATTCCGGTTCTATCTTCAAAATGACTGGGCATAAACTTACAAAAACCCTAAGAACTAGTTTTTGTAATTACTAAGATTAAACTCCGAATTTTAAGTTTAGGAAAAGAAAGAAGTGGGTGACTCCGAGACTAGCAATTTAACACTTAAAATTAAAATAGAATGCCAAATTGCCAATAAAAAAAACTAAAAAAACTTATCTGTATGAGACATGAACAAAGCGATAGAAAATTAGAATTGCTTATTGAATTCAAGCGCTTGTCAAGAAATTAATCAGATGGTGAGAAATCGACAAGTTTTTGTGGACACTTTGAAGTACTAAACTACTCACGAGATAATTACCTACCTACAGAATAAAGTTGTTAGGAAAAACTAGTAGGTACCTTCCTAGCTGTTTTATTTTTCATTGACATACTGCAATACGTACGTACAGTTTAATACTTATGTAACTAGGGTAGTTTTAGTATCTCTTTTTAAAGGTCTTCAAAAAAAGAAGGTTTCTCAATTCGACCGTACCTATAGGTATGTATTTTTTCTCGCTCTGGACAGACTTCTGTACTACCTGCGTTATTCTTGGTCAACCTTTTCGATGACCTCAAGAATGGGCTGAATATTTTTTTTATAGATATCCAAGATTCAGAGGAAGAACCATTTTACCATACAATTTTGTAGGTAATTTGATAATAAGTACCTAAGTCATTTTTATCCGAGTTGTGCAATGGTGAATGGTGTCGTGACAATCCGTCTACAAGCACTGTCATATCGGCTCCTATATACCTAGGTGTTAACGTTGTTCTTTTGGTTCTATAAAACTTAAAAAAAAAAAATGTTTTGGCTATAAGTAAGCCAATATACTTAAATCCCTAAAAATAACAGTAGGTAATCATGATGGTTAAAAAGCTTTTTTTAAATGTAACTGCCATATATAGGTGGGTACCTACTTAGGGCTTTGACGAGACACTTTAGCTAAAGCACACTCATGCTTACATTAATAATTATGTACGTCAAAGCTACTCGTTTGTGTTATTCGAACGCAACCCATTTCCCGCAAACAATGACTGCTTCAATTTATAATTGCATACCTACCTACCTGCTTCTAACATACCAAACCGAAAGTAAATAGACAGCTATGTGTTCAAAATGTAGGAAGTAGGTAGATAAATACAAGCATTGCGCTATGTGCATGCAGTTAATATTCGCGAAGGACAGTTTTCCACGTTCAATGCGGGAACTGGGTCACTTTTGGAGGCCTGGGAAATTGTTTGAACGCTTTGTGTTTTTTTGTATGACAGCATGAATAGTGCTGAGAATGCAAACTTAGTATTGTTGTAGAACAGCAGTAAAATTATAGGTAACAAGCTGTCTGAACAAATATTAATTTAGTTGGTTTGTATTGATATGACGTATTTGTAGGTAAGTCTAAGAAGAACTTCTACCTTATGTCAGCAAAATAAAATCAGCATATAACGTAAAGTAGTTAACACGTCCACACGTCTAATGGCCAGTTTCTGAGCACCTTTATCGGTGGTTTATCTATTCATTTTCCCTTAAAAATGAATAGATAACCTTTCGATAACGGGGCTCAGAAACCGGCCATAAGAGTTTCTGATGTGAATTGAATTCAAGTGATATTTTACTATCACAACTTTTTAAACAGGTGACTAAATATTTTTTAACAACCTAAAAAGCAACAACTAATTCTAAACATAGAACAGTTTAAAAATTTATAATTTAATTGTATTCCAAAAGGCGCCAAAATATTTTGTACCTGTGCTATAAAGTTGTGAAAAAATACTTTGACTGAAGAAAGAAATGTCACAGATTAGATTACGTTTAGTTGCCGCGCGGCGGGAGTATGTCTCAGACAGCTGTTTTATTTATTGCAGTACGCTACGCTGATGTGAATTATTGAAGAAAATGAACAGGAATTATAGAGGAAGGGTCGCTGACTTCCACGATGAGCATTGCTGCGCGGGTAATGTCACCGGGAACTTCCGGCGCAGCTCCTCATTGCGGCTGCGCGGGGAGAAAATGGTGCAGCGCTCGCCTTTAGCAACGCGGAAATTAATACCAATAATCACGGAAAATACACACCAGAAACAGCGCAGCGATGTGCCACGACTCCAGGAGCCTGGCCATCGCCAGCGGAGCCATGTAAGTACCTCTCACCCTCTTGAGATAACATAATACATATTCTCTACAGACTGTCGTCAAGCCACGCATATGTTAAAATAATTAATAACATCATTCCAAACTGGTTAGACATTGTATACTATTTGTTTTGATCGTCGATTTGTTTGTAAACTTCAGATTAATTTGACACCTAATGTGATGCCAACTCAAAAATATACAGAATCTACTCAAGCATTTGTTTTCAAACAGTCATGCTATAACTATAAATAGACATCACAAAGTACCTATTACTTGGTTTGACCTGATTCTCATAACTAAATTGTTAATTTTCAGTCATTTAATTCAAATCCTCTACAAAGGCCGAAAAAGTCCTGCCTAAAACCACAAGAGGGTCTGGACAGGAAGTTGAGTATGACTGACTCTGCTCACACTCCGCCCGGCTCTCCAGAAGACCTTCCTGATGATGAATCACTGCACAGCTATGGAAGTGCTGCTACCGCTGCATCTGTTGACGCAGGGTATGCACCCTTCAATGGAACTACATTTAGTGGGAGATCCATGCGTTATGTGTTACATTGCTCATCACATGCTGGACTCGCTGGGGAAGAATATCTAACACCAACTCAGCGAGCGCAGAAACAAATAAGAAGACTCAAAAATCTCCTCAGCCAAGCCAAGAAAGACCTTGAAAAAAAGGATAGTGAAATATTCCAACTTACCAAAGAAGTTGTAGAACTGCGGCTGTACAAAGCATCAATATGTTCACCTGATGAAAAATCCAACTCCAGCGAGATAGTTACAATTAGAGAGAATGCTGATGAAGCGTCCATTGAGCAGGACAGCCCTAAACATGGGGATGCTTGCAGATCATTTGACATCACTGATAGTCCATTGTTCAAGAACCAAACACCAACAAGATGTCGCAATGAAATGCAAGGCTCTTTCACTGACTCAGGGCATTTTGACGATCTCACAAATTCATCATTACATTCCAAAGAATCTGTGCATATGTTAACACATGAAGCATCCTGTATGACTGAGATAGGCGATGGAGATGAGGAGCGCCGTAGTTTAATATCATATTACGAGAAGAAGATAGAGGACATAATAAGGGCTCATGTTGGAGAAACACAAGAGATGAAGAAACAGCATAATGATAAAGTAGAGGGTTTATTGCAAAAGCTAGCTGATGTGAACACCCGGTACTGCGAGCTACTGCCGAACTATGAGCAAGCCAAGGAGAGGATCCACTCTCTGGAGAAGCAGCTGGAGGAGGTGAGCAAGCAGCTTCAGGAGGAAGAGAGCAGACACCGCTCCATCTACCTGCAGATGTACAACAAGGGGCTCGAGGCTGCTAAGTTTGAGCTTGATAAGGTACTTATTTATTTAAATTCTGCTCTGACTGTTGTGCATAAGTTCTGATAAACCACTAGAACATTGCATATTGAATATACATTCGTATTAAACCAGACTAATACTTTTCACAGCTATTCTTGTTTATCTTTTTTGTAATAATGCATAATTTAAATCTGTAGGTAAATCCTAAGGTCATTGATTAGTGAACAAATGTGTATGTTACAGGATAATGAGCCTGGTACTTCACAGGGGCAAGCTAGCCGCGTGTCCGTGGAGGAACTACTGGAGCAGTTGCAGATTACTCAGACCGAGCTCGAGAAAGTTCGAGTGAGTTACCATTCCCACATCTATCCTATCCTAAGTAGATCATGCAAATTTTTAAATCACATTGAAAATTATCCTGCTAGTTACTAAATTTTTTTGAGTATGATTATTCAATTGAAGGATATTTTCACAGTGATAACTTCAACATTCTCACTATCCTGTTCTAAAATCATTCTCAAATTCTAACATTTCAATTTAAACTAATATTATCTTTAGATATAGAAAGAGATACAATCACGATTTTGAAGTTGATTAACAGTTTTGATTCTGATTAACCCACAGCATTGTACACGGATTTAGTGTTAGTGTGTGCATGTAGTGGCGATTAACATATGCCAGCTTTAACGTGTAGTGCATTCCAGGACACGGCATTCACAGAGGACCGATCAGCAAAGTCACAAGTACTGCTAAGTGCAAAGGAGGCTGTTTCTTTATGGGTCCTAGGAGCTCGAAAGGTTGGATTTTTATACCGGACAGTCAGCAGTGCTCGCTGCTGAACAATTTTATTTTATTTTTGTATATTACACCCTGCTTTCCTACACAGGCTATTAGGAGAAATGTAATTTGTGTTTAATTAATTTATACAATGTTACATTCCTGGTGTTTATAATTTAGAATATTTAGATGTTCCTTTAAACAGGGATTTGGACTTAATGTCGTTTTGTAGGATTTTTCTTCCAAAGTTGTGTTATAATGATTTGTTTATTTTGTTATACCTACTTAAAGATAGTTTTTTTTATTGTAATTAGTTGCATAGGTTGTAGTGGTTTTGATAGAGCTTACAACTAATTTTCACTCTTTAGCAAGGCTTCCTTTTGTAATAACTAACCCGTTTTAATACATTTTAATTTACTTATTGCCTAACCTTAGCTTCGCATGTAACCTACTTGGTTGAAACAGCCTCTTTTGGTTTTGGGTTTTCTTATGAACCTACTTTTTGATTTTATTATTTTTAAGTAAAATGTATGGACAGCTGCATTCATTGGTTTCTACTTATTGACGCATTTAATACATTTGTATGACCTAATTAATGCAGGTGTCTGACACAATTACTTTACTTACGTAGTTTTGAGTTTTAGTAATTAGTAGAAATTAGTACTTATATTATATCTACCTAAGAGTGATTTCAGACTACCGCTTATACCACGTGAAGTTTAGGAATCCCGCGTAAAAACTCTGGCACACGCCACGCTTTAAAAACCGAACACATACGCGCGTTAAATCCGTTGGTTAGAAACCACTCTAATGAGGTATACATTAATTACCCACTATTATAGAGCTGAAAGTTTGTTTGTTACACTGGCCGCGCTAATTTCCGGATCTACTGGCTTGAAAGTCTTCCTTTATCCTCCTGCACGAAATTGTTACTTCGTAACACGGGCGAAACGAGAAACAGGTAGAAGTAAAATTAGTACTTAAAGATTTTTTCATGTTTTAAATGACCAATTATTATTATTACCAATCTTTGATTGTACAAAACCTCGGTATGCTCAACAATATTTTGTAAAGGCTACAGCTTTCCACACTTCACGCCGCTTATTACACGGTATTTCAAGACTATTAAAATGTTTTTGTAAAACATAGATTCAGTGTGTATCAAAACATTGAGAAACGTACAGGTAATGCCAGATATCTTTGGAACTTTGTGATTAACCCAAAAATAATTTGTGTCCGCAGTTCTAACATAGAAAATTGTAGAAAAATGCATGCCCATCACATGTCATCAAAATAAAGACACTCACAAGACGTTATTTATTCCAGGCAATGTACCGTCGCATTGTCGAGTCGCAGAAGGGTAGCAAGACCAACGTAGATCCAGAAGTGACATTGCAGTTCCTTAAATCGGCTATCTATTACTTCCTAACGGATCCTGAGAACCACCAGGGACACCTCAATGCTATTGAGAACATTCTCGGCTTCACCGATGCAGAAAAAAAGAATATACGCAAAGCGAGGACATCGTAGGAAAGACTGCTGTGAACGTGTGATATGACATTATTACTAGATAATTTTGTTACTATTTAGATAGGTCTTATTTTATTATTTGTCGTCTGGGACGAGGTAGCTCATATAGGTTACAATATAGGTAACTAGTTGTGTGCACATGTACTCATAAGTCTCGTCTAAACGGTATAAGTTTGCACATAATCATAAGATTTCTTTTGTTTTGTTTTTTAAATGTTTGTTATATTTTTGGTTGTGTATATCTACTTACAGTTTTTAATTTGCTAGGTTTTAAACCGAATTTATTTACTACATTGTGATTTTTTTAATATTTAGTTCGTAAGCACCAAAGATCGAGTTTTCTGTAATAAAATCGTGCAATTTTGACTTAAATAAGCTTAAAAGCGGCCAATCTTTTATACTGGGCTGCTTTAGAATAAGTGTTAAAAATTATTATGTTCCTTTTGGTGTTGTTTTCCTATCTTTTAGATTTTTTTTACTATGCATGCTGGTCAGCATTTTTATTTGATTTAGAATGGCTATGATAATAAAATTAATTACCTTAATACCGGGTCTACGACAACTTTTTAAAAACGAACTTAATTTCCAAAATCAAGATTGCTGTAAGACAATTTTATAGGTATCTGTAATACCAAGTCAACTTCATATCTGCTTATAACATTCCAGAAACAAGAAAATATTCTCACAAAGATAATGGAAATGATAATATGCAAATAATTTTGAAGATAAATTTTAATGAAGACAGTATTTAATATTTTTATCAAATTAAAATATAGGTGCTTCTTTTTTTTTCTGTAAGAAAAGAAGCGTTTGCTCTGCAGTGGAATGTCGGCACAGTATTATTTATTTATTATAGATGATAAATACCTAGTTTTATTGCAGAGCAACGTATAACACCGTTAGCTAGAAGATCGTAAGATTTATCTTCAGTTATTTGTATTGACTCGAATATTGAAATATGACCTTTTTATATATGTTTAAGTACTTAATCAATTTATTCTTGCCACTCATAAAGTTGCATCTGTGATTAAATGTACCTTACGATGATAACAATGCATAATATTTTTGTTCACCTTATTGGGGATAGGTACACTTTGTATGTTCCATTCGATAATTTTATATCTTACACACTTTATCTCATACGACACTCTTTACAGTTTGGAATTTTCAAAAACATGTACTAAGCATGTTTTTTCTGTTAATGTCAAACTGGAGAGATAAAAAGCGACTTCATATTTCTTCGTAGAATTTTAAGTATATTTTTATTTTAATAAAATATCGAATGGAATCTTTTGCATAATATTTTGTTAACGTTTTTTCTTTTAGAAGCAAATATGCAAATAATATTGTTGTTACATCTTATCTTGCCTCTATAAATAAATTAGGATCGCGTATGCAGTGATACTAAGCTATTTTGATAGCATTGTTAACGTCCAATAGATATACAAATCTTGTACAATAGGTATTGTAGATTTGTAATATTTTAATTTACTATAGATTTTATCACTAGTAAATAAAATACATGACATTCATTACACAGGTAATAAAGTATTTCTGGGACACTAAGTTGCTTGCTTTGGTTCTCAATTAAATGGTAAATGGATAATTATGGTTTTTATTTTCCTCCTTTTGGTTACGTTAGGGGACTAGCGCTGTCTATACCGTTGCCGCACAACACCCTCAAGTTCGCAGCAGGCAGTCTGCACATTTTAACTTGTCTTCAATGTCAAGACGTATGCGTGTCCATACTAACTCTACGCCTAGTGTTGGGACACGAACCTACGCTTGCTTTGTTAATTAGGGCCTTATATGCGAACTTAGTTTTCAAAGGCTCCGAAAGTACTGAACCGGCTTGAAAAATTCTTTCACTGTTGAAAGGCTAGTCTATGTCCGGGTAAGGGAAAAAGTTCCGACTTTTTGAAGATTTTTATATAACAATCTTTCAGTCGTAACAAAGAATGCAATCATTCCATCTGACTAATAAAAGGCATTTTATAAAAAAAGTATCATTATATTGTACAATTAAGTTCGTAAGTAAATTATTGGTAGTAAAACTTATACAAATTATATCAAAATTTAAAGCTAGACCAGACTGAATAAAAATAATATACATGTCCTATACACAAAGTGAGTCTTATTGTAGCCGCCAGGTGCAAAACTTTTGAGAATCAACATTTAATACTAAATAGATAGTAAAAAATAAGTGGCGATGTTATTGTCCACATCATCAAAACTATAGCCTCACAATTTATAACTGGTATCACAACCACATCTTGTACACAAGTTCTATGGACAAGCAACATATTCTTATCAAATATTCGTAAAAAATTAAATATTAAAAGTTTTCAACATTGCTTTCAACATTATTTAACACGATAATGTATGATAAGAAACTTGATCCTTACATGCTAAAACTATTTCAGTCGATTCCAATGAAACATATTGAGAGCTACCTTTTATAATTTGTTTTATGGCACATGTAGAGGTCATGAATATCACAAAAATGCATTGTCATGGATATTGTTAATGTAGAAGAAATATAAAACATTACTCCTTTGAGATTCTGATCAGTCTTTGTTTCCTTATCTTCAATGATAATCACAAATTAACTTGCCCTAAATACCCTTAAAATAATAAAGGGCTGAAGTGTGTGCTTGTTTCACAGTTAGCAGTCCATTGGGCATTTGCAATTCTAATTTGAACTTTGATCCTTAAATCTAGTGAGTGTAAATTATTATAAGTAAACAATCCACAGATACTCGTTTCATAAGTATCATAGTTTTCATAGTGCTATGCATGAGTTGCAAATTTGGATATATATCACGATATGGCTCGTATCAGTCGAAGCTGAATTTGACCTCCTCGCGGGACGGATCGTTGTTGGCGGCGACTGCTTGCAGCCAGTAGCGGCTGATCTGGCTCTCGATAGACGGGGTGCTCTCCTTGCGGTTGCTGGCCGCGCGAGCCTTGCGCTTTGCCTTGCTGTGCTTGGGTCGGCGGCGTCCCACCTTGGTCTTCATCTCGGCTATCTTGACGGACAGCTGACTATCGAGCGAGTTGCGGCGCGACTCCACGGACACGTGGCGGAGACTAATACTGATCTGCGAGTCCTGAGAGTTGCGGCGGTCCGGTGTCGAGCTGAGCGAGTGGTGCGTGTGTGTCGGCAACACCAGCGCGTCGCGACGCCGTACGAAGCGAGGCAGGGTCGCCGCCCACGATGATGATAATTCTCCACTGGAAGATTTTAGTCTTTATTACTTACAGATAAATTTTTAGCCAGTTTAGAGTAATTATAGCAAAAAGTGCAATTGATTTTATACTACGACAATAGTTTAGTGCTGACCTCTCGTGCTTGGCGTCGTCGGGGTAGTCGGTGGGCGAGGTGGGGTCGAGGCAGAGGCCGACGGGGTCCTGGCGCGAGCCGCCGAGCGAGATGGAGAGGCGGCCGCGCGCCGCGAACTCGCCGCGGCGCCGGTACGCGCGCGCGATCAGCTCGTGCTTGCGCGCGCGCCGCGTCACCTCCTCCTCCACCGAGCAGCCGCATTTCCTGGCAAAGTATTGTAGGATTAATGGTTTGTTCACAAACACTGGAATAATTTAACTGTAATTGTGGTACTCTGAACAGCTTTTGAACCTTTGCACTTTTGATCAACTATAACATTTTCAAAGAACAACGTGACTTTTTCAGTCTAATGTATGTAGGTATCGTAGTAGTAGTAAAACCACGTAAACCAGCCCCAAATTACAAGCTCGAAAAGGATAGTACTCATTCCGACTTAACAATCAGAAACCTAGTTCCAACACTAACAAAATAAACCCTTGCCCCACCCCTTGACATAACACAGAGATAATGAAACCATTCAACAGCCTACTTATCTCCATTACCACTACTTAGCCTGTTCCAGAAACAAAAACTGCACAGTCCAGTGTATTCGTACCACACCTTGCCAAGTAGCGCCTCCAGGCGGCGGCGGCGGCCGGCGTCCACGTCCACGACGCCATGAGCGCGCCGGCCGCGAAGCAGCACAGCAGGCGCAGCTGCAGCACCGACACCGACGGCCGCACGCCTGCCGAACACTCCTTCTCCGGCTCCTTTAGCGCTTCTAGGCGACAACTGGAATTTGAAATTATTTTTATAGTCCAATATCGTACTTAAATTCGTTGTATCTTGGCAGAGTTTGCTGTTTGAATGTGCAGTTTACTTTGCCACTCAGCAGTTAGCTATTTGACGACTTCTCATGGGTAGTGTAGTGTACGTAAGTTTTGGTATAATAAGGGTTTATTTGAGAAGAACTCAGCCTGTCTTTTGAATAGCTTATCAGTCAACTGTTGCTAAGGGCAGCCGCAGCCAATAATTTTCGCATTTATTGGACTTACATACAAAATTATACAGTATTCTAAATTCTAATAATTATGCAAGATAAAATTGGAGAATGATTTTAACTTCTCCATGGCAAAATTTTGTTACTCACATAATATTCTTCTTGAACGACTCCTTCCACAGCTCAGCGTTTCTAAACTCGTAGATATGGCATGCGAATGTGACGCATATGAAGACGGCCACGAGTGCCGCCGTGAGAGAACAGCGTGTTATGGTCTGCCGAATCTTGTTCGCGGCGCGAGGGGATATCACGTCCTTACTTGATACGCGGACCGCAATCAGGGAGAAGACACCTGTGGAAAAAAATCACTTTAATTTGAATCTAATAAAACTTCATAAATGAATTGAAAATTTTGACTAGTACAGCACATAAACATAAACCTATTGTGTAGGCAAGCCTTATAGATTCAGTTTTTAATTCAGAATTGATATAACGAATGCGAAAGTACCTTTTATGTTTCAAGGTAACATAACTGTACAAGGTTTAACAGATAAGTGGAAGTGGATGCCTGTTTAAACTAATAAGGTACTTCCTTTGCGATTTGGCACAGATATAGGTAATATTCCGGAGACTTATTATCAGGGAGCGAGTTTGATAAACTCAGACACAAAATATAGTTTCAAAATCAAAATGCAACAAACCTCTTAACAAGAAGTACCCTCCCAAAACTAGTACGACAGACAAGGGTGCGAGTAAAAGCGCAGCCCTCATGGGATGGTTGACGTAGCCGACGAAACAAATGCCCGTCACACTGTTGCCGTCCACCTCGCCGAACGCCATTGTCGTTATCGTGAAGATCAGTGGTAGGGACCACGCGACCAGGTGGAAGTACGCCGCTTTCTTGTCTATACGATCCTGAATTTTACCTGTGAAAGTAGAAAAATGGTGAATATTGAAATTAGGGGACCATTCGCGAATGTACGCGAGCCGTTAGGCTACGTTACACTAGCTCCGTAGTAGTTTTTTATTTATTCTTTTGTCACAATATCAGAAAATCTGAGATAGAGCTCGATAAAAGTAAATGGCCAAATACCCATAAGGTTTTTATGGCACTGAAATGACGCTAGTATTGTATTGTCGTGAAAAAAATATTACAGTTCAAACTTACCCAAAGCACGGAAGCTCATATGCCAGGCATATGTGAATATGACGAACCACACACAAGCCGCCATCATGAAGTAATACACCTGGAAACAAACATGATACTTTATTTCTATCTTACGAACTACTAATGAGAAATAATTTGTTATTTATAGAGATATTTGCAAACTAGTCATCATACAAAATAATTACCAATACAAAAACTACGACGCAGGAAAGGTTTTCCTCAGCAGAAGGTTCGCCTTGTCTCCTGGTGCCGTCTTTTGAGCAGACAATATCGTCTCGTGATCCCACGCCAAACTGAATCAGCCATCTGTAACAAATGCGAAATGTGTTTCATGTCGACATTCTAGAAGCTTTTCGGTATTGTTTATTAGCAATATTTGCTTGCAACATTTTATTGAAACCATTGAAATACCCCTTATTTTCATTTAATTATATACCTTTTAAATGTAAAACTATTTCAATGCTACAATTTTGTATTCATCACATTAACTAGACCATAATAAACAGTGCCATAACAATGGGACAATAAAATGCGATTTAAATCACTGGCATACTACATAGTTAAAATATTCATCATACAATAACACCAAACAGCCTTCAATAATTTTACTAATTTATTATGACAATACACTAAATATTTCAAAACTAGGACAGTTGCAAAAGTGTTCACCATAAATGGAAAGTGTTAAATTGGTCCAGTATGAGCTTAATTGAATTAAAGACATGGCTGTTGGGTCAATAAGCTAACCGTCAGCTTTATTAGGATTATTATTATGAAGTAACACTTCATAGCGCGGCCCAATGACATTATATCGCGTCATCCTTGTCTCCCACACTTGTACTTCACATTACATCATGTTACTAAAGTATAAAACCAATATGTTGTATGTACCTACCCCATAGATGCGACAGCGAAGCACACGTTGATATAGAAGATGACCAGCGCAGGGTACTTGTTGGCGCTGCGCCAGTCTATGAGGAATGTGGCCACAGTCAGCAGGTTGAGCGCGAGACATATGCCTGCGCCCCACGCCACGAGACGGTGTATCTGTTGGTGCTCGTCTTCAGTGTACAGCGGGTCCCGGCACGGCAGACCGCACCCCGATATCCCTGGAATATAAAACCACATTTTAGTATGCAAATGTCAATTATAACATCAAAATTACCCAGTTCCTCAAACTCACCTTCGTAAAAATGCAATGGCTTATCCGTATGTATAAGGGGCGGCAGACATTTTCCACTAGTATTGAATTTCAACTCCCGCACAGCGTTCTCACATCTCGAAGGAAACAATGTAACATTGCATTTCAAAAAGGACGGAAAGTACGAGGTATTGTACAGTATGGAACATGGCTCCATTGTAATCTTGCACATTTCATATGAAGGCAAATAAACCATGTCTTGGCCCAGTATTCGTTCGCATTTCGGCATGAAAGTGGAACAAAGCAAAGGCTGTATAACGGCCCAGCAGTTTGGCACATTTATCAGTTCTCTATAGAGTTCCAGTTGAGTCTGAATTTGATACTGATTTTCATGTAATGTGAGGTGAATACTCGTTTTGTCATAGGGCAGCCTCGTCCCCAAGCAATTCGTCTTGTTGAGTGGTTCGCACTGAGCTCGCCTTACGCAACTGTCGAGCTTGATCTGCGGCTCCGGGAACCACTGCGGACTCTTGTCTGGTTTAATCAGTCTATAGTTTGGCGTGCCATTAATCGCTTCAAGGTGTTCTGTAGCATTGTCGTTCATATCTGTTATAGCGTTTTTGTCGCCACCATTGTCGAATTGGCTCGCTCGACATGCTAATATCATTAACAGCCAACTCAACCATCGCCAAGGGGTCATCTGGAACAAAAGAAACTTATGTTGACTATTTGTGACTAGCAAAAAGGTAGGGGCAAAAAGTAAAAAAAATTAAAACTACATTTCATTTCTCAACAATTCTTTATTGAAGTAGGTTGGCGACGGTATCAAATGAAACCCTTTGAATTTTCAAAATTTTATTCATTCAACAATGTTGTTATCAATCAAAACTCCTATGGTTACTTAGTTGAAATACTACTATTGTCCCAAGTTCGACGATTGTCCAAGGGTAAAGGATTTTTGGTATGTGCGGGTGAGTCAGTACATTGTCATAAAATATTTTACGACTAATAAACAGTGCCTACCTAACGTAAGGTGAACTGCATATTGAAGTGCATTCTTCAAATGGCTCACAGTTGTCCTAATTTATATTTGACGCATGAAATAAAATAAACATTCGAAAGACATACATTTTATATATCTGCATAGTTTTAATCGAAACTAGTCCTACTGGTCGCGGAGTAGACGATTTTTAATAACGTGAATCCACGAAAGGACGAGGGTGAAACCGCTGGCGGAAGCTGGTAAGTGATATGCGCAACGTATTTTCGGGTACATTTTTTAGTAAACGTCGATATACGTACTAGAAAGGTATCCATAAAAATTCCATATCCATGCTTATGGTCTTCTCAACGTGGCATACGTGGCAATGGCTCATAGAAACTGTGCAATCGACGCGGACAGAGAATTTTACATCGCGTTTAATTATTCATTCATACATTTTGTCATAACTACTGCAATGCGTTTTACTACTTACGACATAATATGAAGACTAGAAAATTTTCTGTAATTATTTTCAAAGTATTGAACCGTTGAATGTCGAGAAACAACATAAAAAATAACATTTTCATCCTAGGGAACTATAAACAATTTCGGCTAAGCGCCATTAGAAAATGGCTTAATTACTGAATAATGGCAACATAAAGGGTTAATTTTAAAACAAAACCACTAGCGCTCGTCTATATTTATCAACAATAACAGTACTGACTAGCACGATAAGGACAGGAGGGCCCTTGGACAGGATGATAATTATTTATTTATTAATCATTTATTTCAACCCCAATATGTCAAAACATATTTTATTACAAAATGGATATCGGGTAAAACTTTATTCATTTGAGATTCTTTATTTCTTTATTATTGACAAAACAAATTCAAAAAATACCAGGCTCTTACTATAAGAATGGTGAAGATGTAGAGATGATCGCACGACGGATATCATCCAGACGTAAGGTGTTTCTACGAGCTGCCGCAGTGCTGGACTCCGGGATAGACGAGATACGATGTTCCTTCTCTTCTTGACCAAACAATTACCTGACACCATAACAAATAACATGTTAACATTTGGACAACAGTATTAATAAACAAAGAAACTGATTAACTTACCAATTGTTGCAGCAATTTAGATGAAAACACACCTGTACAAAAATGTAATATTTTGTGACATAATATAAATTTTATTATGTGTTCAGCTTATCAAAATAAAATACAAGGCGTAAATAAAAATTATGTACAACCTTTTGCATCATCACTGTATTGTCTTAACACTTTCGAAACACGTCTCGACGTCTCGATTATAACGTAAGAAATTAATAATAATAAAGTCTATAGTAAGGTTGAACAGAGTAAAGGCGGTATGCTAGTTAGGTACAGGTTTGCCGCCTCTTCTAAAGCTCCTGTTGGCACCGCCGCCTCGGCGACCCCTGGAGGTGCCGCGCGAGCCGCTGTTACTTCTCCAGTTGTTTCGCCCACCATGGCCGTTCATGCCGCGACCTCTGCCACGTCCTTGCCCGCGCCCTCTAAAGCCACCCTCCCATCTCTGATTCCGCATATTATTGTTGTTGTATCCGTCGTCTCCATTATTGTCATCATTGTTATAACCATCATCATCATAGTTTTGATCATAGGATGAATCTTCTTCATTGTAATCCTCATCATTTTGTGAGTATTGTTGATTATCATACCCAGAGTCGAAGTGTGGTTTATTAAATCCATTATCGGGAAAAGGTGGTCGTGCTGGCATATTACCCATTGGTTGCATATTGCCCATAGGTGGCATGTTACCCATTGGTGGCATGTTACCCATCATATTGGCAATGTGTGGTGGTGGCATGTGCATTGGACCCATAGGATGCATAGGACCCATTGGTGGACGAGGACCCATAGGACCCATATTCCCCATTTGCATAGGTGGACGCATCATGTTGCCCATTGGAGGCATATTGTTCATAGGACCCATATTATTCATATCAGGAGGCCCATTGTTAAAGCCTTGTTCATCGCCTTGATTGTTTTGTTCACTCACATCCATTTCATTGTCATAATATTCATTATCTTGATCATAATTATCATAATTTTCCTGTTCATTATTTTCTTCATCAGGATTGTCATTTTCATTTCCAGGCTCAGGATATTCAAATGGTTGGTAATTATCTTCATCTGCATCATCTTCCAAATGAGGCATAACATCATGTAGTTCTTCTATTTCTCCTGATGCTATATATTTCTTCAATGCTAATGGGCCATCAGATATAGCCTTTTCTAATTTGGAACCAGGTTCCACTGGTATAAGTTTCCCATAAATAAAAATAGCTGATGGTGTTATTTGCTGCAGGGGTATAGCACCAGGCACAGATTCAACTAATGCTTGAGTCAATGCTTCAGTAGCAGCATCATCAGTAGTTGGCCCATGATTCCATTGAGCTTGGAAGTTTCTAGGAATAGGTTTACTGTATGGTACCTTTTTCACTTTTTTCTCAAACTCCATTGGAACAAAAGTGGTATCCAAATCCAAACCTGGAATGACCTTATCAGTATCAGAGGAGAATATTTCAACTTTATCCTCAGGACCCATGCCAGGTATTATTGCTGGTTCTTCCAAGTCATGGTCATCCTGTACTCCTGGTGGTAATGTATTGAGGTTATATTTGTCTCTCATAAGATCTCCAGGTCGGTTCCGAGTCCAAAACTTTGATGTGTGGTCATTAGATCCTGAACATAATATGTGACCGAGAGGATGCCAAGCCATTGTCCAGACAATAGATTCATGAGCTCCTTCAATACAACCTACTTCCTTATCAGTACCTACATTCCAGAATAAGATAGCTCCATCAGAACCACCTGAGCAAAACAACCCCTCATGTGTGGGGTGCCAAACTACACTAGATGCTTCTTTCTTATGACCCCTAAATATTTGTAGCTCTGTTCCTAATTTACGGATGTCAAATAATTTGAGTAAATGATCACGAGATGCTGTAATGAGCCAGTTGCCATTATCATTCCATTTCAGATCCATTACTGTAGATTTATGTGCATGGAGAGTGGACAATGCTGTCCCAGATTTGGGATCCCATAACTTTATTGGTTGTTGGTTGTCTTTGCTCCCTGATACAATGAGAGCTTTGGTGGGATGCCATTGTACACATTTAACATCAGCACCATGACCTCTCAATATTCTTTCTTCTTGACATCTATAAAAATCAAATATTCGCAATGTGCCATCGTCAGAACATGTAACAATTTTTGAATCACTAGGACTGAAACTTATCCCTCTAACAGCTTCTTTGTGAGCCTGGTACATTTTAACATTGTTCATATTGCTTTGCCAATATTTGATAAATCCTGAATGATCACCAGTTACCATCCAGCCTTCACCATGGGACCAAACCATTGACCTGACAGGGGAATCATGAGCTTGTAGAATTGTTTCAAAATTAAATGTTAATCCATTCCATAGTGTGAATTCTCCAGACGAAGCCCCAGTGATCAAACGACGACCCTCTGGTGTCCAAGCCACCGCAAAAATGGGACATCTCATTTTGTTGGTAGCAGTTTTAACAAATCGAGTAGTGACAGCATTAATAGGATTATCAGGGTAAGAGGGAGGCGGTAACAGATCAGGTGTATACATAGCGTCAGGTTGTAGCGCGTGCCTGTCCCGCCAGTCCCTCTGCCAAACGCGACATTCTAAAGCTTTTATAATAGCAGCATTATAATCTACAGTTTTTCGCATAACGGATTTACGTAAGCGTTTACCATCGAAATCATCTTGAGTCATGTTCAGTGGCCCTTGAGGTGGAAACCGCATCTGGTAGTTGAACGGCCTAAAATTATGACGAATGTTGTTTCTAACGGGCGGACCCATGGGTGGTCCCATGCCCATGCCCATACCCATGCCAGGAGGAGGCATCCCCAGATTCGGTGGAGGGTGTCCGAAATCCATGGTTTTATACTTCGATACCTAATTAAAGAAACAAGTTCATTACAATCTCGGCCATTTGAGAATCTAGTAAATATGGCCAATTCGACAGTCGTTTGTATTATTATTCTTACCTTATGCTTATGAAATACACTATAACATTATATACGGCTCTCTTCACAACTACACAACACACAAATTTATTTATAAGTACCACCAAACAATGCTATATGTACAAACAGAAAAACTTAGAACACAACGTTAACCTATTTGGAATGCTAGGCCAAGCAAATCAGCCATGTTGCTAAATGATAGTGATGTGACCAAAACAGACGCCACAGATTTACTAAAAAAATATAATCGACTAAAGTAAAATTTTCGAATGGGGCGTGCAAGTGTCAAAGTGGCGCTAGCGTGTCAAGGACCAATAACAAAACAGTTTTGTATGGAAATTCGCGATTAAAGTTAATTACTAAGAAATTGCTTTAGTGTTGTATACCGGATTGTATGGAAGCTTGAGGCCACCATTTTCCTCGAGATATTAAACTAAAAAAATTGTGACTCAAAGCCATAAAGCGAGTAAAATTTGAACCTAAAAGCAGGGCGAGAGTGTGTCATAAACATTTTAAGGAAATTGACTATGAAAAGATTAATAAATACTCAGGTATGTATTTAAAGTGATTATATTGAATATGACTAGGTTATCAACAACAATTTCCTCTTATTTTTACGTAAAACACGCATAACCTATAAAAAAAACTGTCCTTAATACACAAATAAACTAATGACTGGCCTTCTCGTCAATGAATCGTCCGTGAATCAATGAATCGTCCTTCCGTATCTCATTCAGGTCACCCGCCCGCCCCGCACAAACTCACAATCTCACTTTACTCTGACTCTGACAGTCTTTGATCTGACATCTGTCATAGGTCCATAGCGCACTGGTGCCATCTAGATAAGCTTTCACTTGCACGCCCCATTGTGAACGTTACGCATTTTGTATAAATGACCAAAACTTAAATCAAATAATATTATAAAATCCTTTCAATAACAAAATAAAACAGAACAACGCATTCTTATCCACAGCCTAATATAACATGTATTAGGTGACTCCTAGACTTACCAAAGTAATTGTGCAATGAAAATGTTGTTATTGTATTTACAATGGCTTTATGATAAATTTTATTTTAAATCTTAGTTTTAAGATGATGATTTTTTCACTATTAAATTACGATAAATTAAAAATCCATAAATAAAATATTGGTAATTTTGAAGTCATGTGCATAAGTATACCCTATTGATAATACATTTTTATACCTAAAATATGCCTATCTAGACACGCGGCAGCGTGTCAAGCCAAGTTCAAGCAAAGACTGGCTGGCAAGCGCCACGTGTATATTTACACGAACCATTTGGTGCCACTTTTTACCCCTCCATAACTCAAAACCTATTAAACGTAAACACTTCAAACTACGCGTGTTTCATTATGTCCATAAGGACACCTAGAAGCCCAAATTTCATGAAGCTAGCTCAAACGGTTATGAAGATATGAAGGTCCAAAAGTCGTAAAATTCCCACTGACTGACTGACTTATAGTACCTAAACCTAACCTACTTCCAGATAACCTAGAAATATGAAATTTGGAACCTAGCTCGGTAATTGTGTGTAAGCGTAGGAAAAAATCTGAAAATAGAAAAAAGTTAAAAAATAGGGGGGGTCCCCATACAACGTCACACGTTTATTGTATGGGGACCCCCCCTAATTTTAATATTTTATAAATTTATAGTATTTTTTGTTATAGCGGCAACGGAAATACATCATTTGTGAAAATTTCAGCTCATTAGCTATCACGGTTTATGAGATAGGCTTAGTAATACGGTCCCATTTTACCCTTTGGGTACGAAATCCTAAAAAGAAAACTATACAGCGGAAACGCAAGAAAAAAAATTAAATCTAAACCTGCTTCTTTACAAAAAGTAATCATATCCCACCAAAAACATAAATGTAAAAAAGGAAAGCCAAGTTCAATACAAAACCTAAG
>NWSH02000556.1:5697424-5733081 GCA_002382865.2 Heliothis virescens
ATCTTGTTCCTATAAATACATATTTGGATTTTGTGCAGAACTTGGTACTCATTTAGATCTCCATTCTTTTTGCGGCCAAGCCCACAACCAAGCATAGGTTTTGTATTGAACTTGGCTTTCCTTTTTTACATTTATGTTTAATACCTACTCGTTTCATGCATGCTTTCCCAATGACTACGAACTTTATTTTTTAACTAGCGTTATATGCTGCATTCTTTAGATTGGTATCACCAAAAAATGCGTTTCAAGATGGCTACCATCGGTGGTTCCAAGATTAGCCGAATCGCCGAACCTTTTCGCACACTTCTAATAAATAAGCAATATTGAAATCCATTGTTTTTTAAACTGATACGCATATCATAGGTATTTTAATTGCCAATTTACCTACTCAGCCTTATTGAAGTATCTAGGGACCTAGAGACTTTGTTTCTAATTAGGTAAACCGCCCCTGAACACCTAAGTATACCTTACCTAGTGTGGCACAGGATTTGTGCAGTTTGTTTGACATGGTGGGTATACTTTCCTTTATGGACGAACTACTGAGTAAAGGCCGCTGCGGCCAAGATTTGATCACACTGAAAAAGTTTGCCATCAACAAAACAAAAATAAATATAGGTACGGTCGAATTGAGAACCTCCTCCTTTTTATCTCCTCCTTTTTATATCTTTTTATATTTAACTCTGTATATTCCATATGTATGTTACTTTAAGGTATATATCTATGGGCCTTAGTTGCCTGATAATAAAGGTTTAAATAAAAAAAATAATAAAATAAATAAAAATTTTGGGAAGTCGGTTAAAAATAGAATAGACAGTACTTCAAAAGGGAAGAGAAAAACGAGTAGGCAGGTGGTCAATAAACGTCATTTATTTATTTTATATGTATAAATATGTAGATTGTAGATATAACACTAAGTGACCGACAGTAAAATGCTGTAGACACAATAAAAAAATGAGTTACAAATCTGCGAACAGGCGTTTTCACACTTGTGGATTTTCCACTCGATTTTACTGAGCGAGCCATTGATAACCGCTAAACCGTTTAACGCAATGTTTTTTATCGCTTGATTTTCCAAGTGGCAGTGTGTAAACAATCGAGCGGAAAATCCGCTGGCGTGAAAGCACTCTGACGGAAGTTTTCTTAAAAAAAAGCATAGTCTTTACACGCGGCTGAATGATCGAAACACCGTGCTCGATGTAAAGATAATGAAGACGAAGAATTTACGAACACATTTTTTTTTAACAAATTCCTGTCATCCCATATAAAAACAGAGAGGGTCGTTTTAGTAGGTAGAGATACTTAGAGATTTTTTATTCGATTTCGCTCAACACATTTTTCACTTCCTCTTGTTTTTGCACTTCACGTTGCGATTTTTCTTTGTCAGAGATAAGCGATATTTGATACTTGATCTTTTCTATTTCTATTCTTTCGGAAATTAAGCTCAAGGACTTCTCGTGCGCATGATAAGATGACCTTATGCTGTTGATCATATCTCTGGCCTCCTCGGACAACGTATCCATGGGATCTGCAAAAAAGACACTGTCATAAACAAGAGGTTGTTAGGCTCTATACCCACATGTATCATCAATTAGTTGCCGCCACTGATAATGCTGTGCGCGTGGCGAACTACTGGGCCTCAAAAATTTGAAAATGATTGCCATCGACTCGCAAAGAAGAAGATCAATTAGTTCTTTAAGTTCTCTTTTTCCTAACTTGCATAGGAAAATACGTTAGGTTTGGTAGGACTGAAGCTTTTCATAAGTAATGCCCTCTTATAAAATACAACTAAAATATCAAAAAATACTAAGTCGAAAAGTTATATTTAGCAAATTACTCACGATTTTGGACTAGGTTGTCGAGCTTGGTTAAGATTAACTCATTCGCCGTTATCTGAAAAATATTAAAAATGTTTTATAAAACTCCATTATTTAACTTTAAACTTATATAACAATTCCGCCTATGCATGGTAGCTACTACGTGGCCTCTGCAATCTTAGAATCTAAGGCTCACGTATTTTGAACACCCCTGACATATTTTGAATCTCCGAACTGGACCAAGAAATCGGTTCATCATGGGAAAATTCCTGTTTCTTTTTACTTTTAAAATTAATGTTCTTGTAAACGAACAGTTTACCTTCAATCATGTGCCGTTGAATTTGAGAATTTATTATAAAGAATTCCGTCGACAGAGGTCGGCAACCTTGTTACCACTTTTAGTTAAGTAAATACCTACTTAAGCAATATGTTAAAATAAATACTAACTCTCCTATACATATATTCGCAACACGTGCTTCTAAACATACTTACATTGTACGTACCTAGTAAGTAAAGGCATATAATTGATTTATATGTACTTAGATGCGAAAGCAACTCTGACGGCAAGTCGTTCGTTTGGTGGCAATTTTAATTCTATGAAGATTGATTTGAGTCGGATAAACTTACGTATGCTACAGTCTTATCCCAGTCGATCTTTGCACACAGCATTGTCGGGTTGTTATCAATCTTTGCCATGGCTGAAAAACAACAGAACACTAGATGTCATTTTACTCGATTGCCAAGAATGGTTACCGATTTTCCCGCGTTCCTTGTGTGTACCTAATGTATGTAGCTACTACCTACCTACGACCTACCTCCTAGCCTGGGGATACTCTTTTCCGGACAAAATATAGCCTATGTAACTCGGGGACAGGCTGGCTTCGCAACAGTGAAAGAAACTTTCAAATTGGTTTAGCAGTTTCGGTGCCTTTAGAGTGCAAACAAACAAACAGTTAAACAAACCAAAAAACAGTTATATTAGTATAGACTACCTTGGGTAGGAGAAGAGGAACACAATCCTAATATAGGTATTCGTTAAATGTGCAGTCAAAAAATAAAATGTAACTAAACAAGTGTTATCTTTTCAACCTTCACATGGTCAGTGGTCTCAATATAGGTCACTGGACAGGTGAATACTAAGAACCAGAATAAATTAAATCCTGATGATGATGATAAGGAAAAAAACACCATAAACACTTACTTGCCTAGTTTTATTAACCGACTTCCCAAAAGGAGCAAGTTCTTTTCGTCGGAATCGTTTATTTATATCAACACAAGGATGGTGTTTTATGGCGTGAGGTCTTCACTCAATAAAGACTGAGCCCGACTGCCTATAGCCCGGGCGAGCCCTAGCTGTCTAGACCGATAACTGCAATTAACGCATGCGCGTTGATGATACCGGGCCAATGCATTTTTTGTTTTCTCCCCCTCAATTGTGGGAAAAGTAAGCTTTGATGGCTCTGAAATAATGTTATGACATACATCATCTCTATAGCATGAGTTATAAAAATGTTTTCCTTCGTCAATTAGTAAGTATTTGGGTTTTATAAAAAGTTTTGGAGAGCCTATAATAATAGTAACTGTGTAGATTTAAGAAATATGAAAGAGAAAAACACATGTTTCAAACAAAATATGAGTATAATTAATTTGTGAAATATTTACATTTATAAGCTATAAAAATACCTATATCTAGATCTTAATTAAATGTTTATTATGTAATAATGTATGTAGTTATTATGAAGGAAATGACTGTGTAATTTTGTAAGACTTCTTTATACCAAAACCTCCAATGATGTTGATAATATTAATTTATTAATCGACCCTACAATTATAACCGTTTTTCAATTGTTATTTGATGTCCATCGACTGGGAAGAGAAGTATTTCTATTTTCAGACGGTCTGGTATTTTTGAGGAAACTTTGTATGTTCTTAGAAACGTAGCGAGGATACTCTTCATGGCAAGCATTCCAAAATGACGACCTGAAACAAAAATATAATTACTTTCATTAATCTATTCTAAAGGTCGCAACTGAAAACCTTAATTTGGTACCAATATATTATTGGAAAATGGTCACTCGGGTCAGGTCACTCACATACATTGTAGTAGTATACAAAGTATAATCACCTATACAATTCCGTGTCCCATGGCTGAACGGTATGTAAGCACACGGGTGTCTGTCCACACTGTTCTCTGGTAGGAATCTGTCAGGGTCGAAGCAGTCTGCGTCAGGTCCCCACAGCTTCTTCGACCGGTGCAGCACCATGGGCACCACTGCACACCCCACGCCAGCGGGTATCGTGCACGTTGCTAAAGTAAAAAAATAAGGGGCATAGTTTAGGAGGAAAATTTATATTATATTTTGATGATATGGTACACTGGTCAATTGGTAAAAATTACGAAGGTTTTCATTTTGAACGATACAAGTTAACATTTATTAATCGTCGACAAATTATCTTCCTCCCATCTTTTTTGGTTTTTTATCATTATTATTATATTTTGGCTAGTCAAGGAAAACGAATAGTAAATACCTAATTTTTCAACGGTCCACAATTATTTTTTATCTAATGACATAGTAGTGCAATATCCCTGACTTATTTCACTAATCGCATACTTACTTAACTTTAATTCTTTCTGTGTTGTTCTCGCAATAATAGGCACGACGGCGTATAACCGCATTGTCTCCTTAATTACTCTTTCAAGGTATTCCATTTTCGTTAAATCCTCCTTAGTAGGCGTCCTTTTTGAGTCTCCAAAAATTTCTTGTAATCTAAGACGGAAAAAGCTTATACTTAGATAGTAAAATTGCGTTATGTACATGAATAAATTAACTTCTAGTGTTTCTTAATCCTGAACATCAGTACCTAAGTTAATCCTAATGTTAATCTCCATACGAGTACTTTCCCGGTTTACTTAAGATCTACTCTACGAAGCCACAAACAAAGAACAATATACAGAAAATCGGCAGTAAATCCGTATTCTTACATTTTAAGCCGAGTTTCTCAACGAGGTACATGGCTGTTTAAGTTTTTCGGAGCGAATTAGGAAGGGTAGGTATGTAGTCAAAATTGCCCGAAGTGAGCCTAATTGCCCACTCCTTAAATTCGCCCAACCTCGGCCAACTTTGCGAGTAGTTTGGAGGCTGCTGATAACTTACTCTTTATAAACTTTGTCCTGTGCATCTTGATGGTCTCCCAGCAACACTAACGCGTATGAAATGACGAGCGCCGTGGTGTCATTACCGGCTATGGTGATCGAGTCAATGTGTTCCCGCAATTCTATGTTACTGAACGCTAGCTTCCTTTCTAATAGTAACTGTAGAATATCTTTTCTGCCTGGAAGTAAGATTTTACATTTTAAACGATACTACATACTTAAAACTAAAAAATTGCGTCAAAAAATTCCTCCTGATCGCTGCCAACCGGGAGTGTACCCAAAAGGCTGGCGGCATTACCTCGTTGTATAGCAAATAAAAGGTGTAAATATTATAAAATAGATAAGTACTTTGTAAATATTATGTAAATAAATTTCTTTAATACTACATACTTAGTATCAAAAGTTTGTCTGTTCATTTATTTGAACACGTTAATTTCAGGAACGATAGAATCAAATCGGAAAATGTTAGCTGTGCTATTCGATAAAGGCTAAGTTATTTTATCCGGATACACGGAGTATTTTGAGGGGGAAACCTCTGGCGGAAGCCAGTTTTAAGTAATACATATAGGTACACAGTCTGTAATCTTGAGTAATAAATAAAAATTAATGAAGTTAATTACCTTCTTTGTGACTCAATTTCTCAAAAGTAGCTATCTTCTTATTTATAACCTGTAACAAGGATATGAAAATTATCAGACATATGGTGTTCGATCTCACAATCCGATAACTTACAATAACTTCATACCTAAGTAAGAAAAAAGCATAACAGGTTTCGTATTTTTTTAAATTCATTATCACTTTTTGAATGCATTTTGAGTAAAAATTAAAAAATAATACAAAATAGTCGATAAACGAGTCAAAACATTTAAGGAAACTATTATATAAAAACCTGGTTTTATTATTGTTTTTTTTATTCAATTCTTTTACCTATATCCTATTTCATAGTAGGTATGTATTAAACTAGATAGATAGTCGTGCTTTTTTTTATTTTATGTTTTCTTACATATTGGACGTTTTGATTGGATGCGATCAGCCGCTTGTTGTGAGATTCCCATCGATATAAAAAAAACACCATCGAAGCCGTAGGGTTGTGATTTTGGTAGTACTGATTCTTCAAATGCTAGCTGGCGCGGTAGCTCTTGACGTAACAGTCAATGCTGACAGCACTGGTAAAAGTACCTACATTAATGCTCATCAATGCGCATGCGTGTGTGAGTGTGATGTTACGAACTTTAGTAGGTAGCTTCCAAAATGTTCTACATATATTTAAACTGTGGTAGTACCGAACCACTCTAGTTCCAAATGTCTTGGTAGCACTAAAACCACACCGATGTGAAAGTTCAAATTTGAAAGAACATTTATCGAACTACATCTACATATGTAGGTAAATCAAGGGGTACCACTGTAACTGGGCTAAATAAGTCAGATCAACAGTCGCTCCACAGCTGATGATCATATAATACGATTTTCATTCCTACCTAAATCATTTCATAACCTAAGTCATTTTTCTACCAACCCGTTTGTTTATGCCGCCTACAGGTAGGATCCTAGATACCACACTGGAACCAAAAGTAATTCACCCTTTCCAAAACGGCAGAAAAAGCTATTTGAAAATGATAATATCCATACCTCATCAGTGAATTTATGCGTGGCGTCAATACTCTCTTTCTGTAGGGCGGCGTGTGACGTCAGACTGAAGAGCGCGTCGGGCTGCAGCCACGCCTTGAACAGGCGCATGTTGATGATCGACATGACCGTCTTGCGTGCGCGCAGGTACGGCGTGTCCGGGTTGTGCTGCACGTCCATTTTCTCGCCCATTGCTGTTTCTGTTTAAGAAAATACCATTCGAAAATATATGAGTGGGGACTCCCCAAATATGCTTCTAAATATCACCGTATCAGCAATCTATTAAATTAAAATCGTATAGCAAAAGGAAAATTAAATTACATTAATCTCTCATTCTCACCAAACACGATATCCAGCATACATGACGTAACGTATTCATAGACATCGAAGGGTGGCTTTCCAACTTGTTCGCCTATAGTCTTGACGAGAATGCTTCCCTGGTCTCCGAATACTTCNTTTATAAACTTTGTCCTGTGCATCTTGATGGTCTCCCAGCAACACTAACGCGTATGAAATGACGAGCGCCGTGGTGTCATTACCGGCTATGGTGATCGAGTCAATGTGTTCCCGCAATTCTATGTTACTGAACGCTAGCTTCCTTTCTAATAGTAACTGTAGAATATCTTTTCTGCCTGGAAGTAAGATTTTACATTTTAAACGATACTACATACTTAAAACTAAAAAATTGCGTCAAAAAATTCCTCCTGATCGCTGCCAACCGGGAGTGTACCCAAAAGGCTGGCGGCATTACCTCGTTGTATAGCAAATAAAAGGTGTAAATATTATAAAATAGATAAGTACTTTGTAAATATTATGTAAATAAATTTCTTTAATACTACATACTTAGTATCAAAAGTTTGTCTGTTCATTTATTTGAACACGTTAATTTCAGGAACGATAGAATCAAATCGGAAAATGTTAGCTGTGCTATTCGATAAAGGCTAAGTTATTTTATCCGGATACACGGAGTATTTTGAGGGGGAAACCTCTGGCGGAAGCCAGTTTTAAGTAATACATATAGGTACACAGTCTGTAATCTTGAGTAATAAATAAAAATTAATGAAGTTAATTACCTTCTTTGTGACTCAATTTCTCAAAAGTAGCTATCTTCTTATTTATAACCTGTAACAAGGATATGAAAATTATCAGACATATGGTGTTCGATCTCACAATCCGATAACTTACAATAACTTCATACCTAAGTAAGAAAAAAGCATAACAGGTTTCGTATTTTTTTAAATTCATTATCACTTTTTGAATGCATTTTGAGTAAAAATTAAAAAATAATACAAAATAGTCGATAAACGAGTCAAAACATTTAAGGAAACTATTATATAAAAACCTGGTTTTATTATTGTTTTTTTTATTCAATTCTTTTACCTATATCCTATTTCATAGTAGGTATGTATTAAACTAGATAGATAGTCGTGCTTTTTTTTATTTTATGTTTTCTTACATATTGGACGTTTTGATTGGATGCGATCAGCCGCTTGTTGTGAGATTCCCATCGATATAAAAAAAACACCATCGAAGCCGTAGGGTTGTGATTTTGGTAGTACTGATTCTTCAAATGCTAGCTGGCGCGGTAGCTCTTGACGTAACAGTCAATGCTGACAGCACTGGTAAAAGTACCTACATTAATGCTCATCAATGCGCATGCGTGTGTGAGTGTGATGTTACGAACTTTAGTAGGTAGCTTCCAAAATGTTCTACATATATTTAAACTGTGGTAGTACCGAACCACTCTAGTTCCAAATGTCTTGGTAGCACTAAAACCACACCGATGTGAAAGTTCAAATTTGAAAGAACATTTATCGAACTACATCTACATATGTAGGTAAATCAAGGGGTACCACTGTAACTGGGCTAAATAAGTCAGATCAACAGTCGCTCCACAGCTGATGATCATATAATACGATTTTCATTCCTACCTAAATCATTTCATAACCTAAGTCATTTTTCTACCAACCCGTTTGTTTATGCCGCCTACAGGTAGGATCCTAGATACCACACTGGAACCAAAAGTAATTCACCCTTTCCAAAACGGCAGAAAAAGCTATTTGAAAATGATAATATCCATACCTCATCAGTGAATTTATGCGTGGCGTCAATACTCTCTTTCTGTAGGGCGGCGTGTGACGTCAGACTGAAGAGCGCGTCGGGCTGCAGCCACGCCTTGAACAGGCGCATGTTGATGATCGACATGACCGTCTTGCGTGCGCGCAGGTACGGCGTGTCCGGGTTGTGCTGCACGTCCATTTTCTCGCCCATTGCTGTTTCTGTTTAAGAAAATACCATTCGAAAATATATGAGTGGGGACTCCCCAAATATGCTTCTAAATATCACCGTATCAGCAATCTATTAAATTAAAATCGTATAGCAAAAGGAAAATTAAATTACATTAATCTCTCATTCTCACCAAACACGATATCCAGCATACATGACGTAACGTATTCATAGACATCGAAGGGTGGCTTTCCAACTTGTTCGCCTATAGTCTTGACGAGAATGCTTCCCTGGTCTCCGAATACTTCTATGTAATCCTCAACGATACGGTTGTGGAATATCGGTAGAAGTAACCGCCTATGAGCCTTCCATAGATCAACTGTAAATAAAAAGGACATTAAATACATTAGCAACGAGGACTCAATAATTTGGTTACAAGTGCTACGCAGCCGCTACGCATGACTACGCGCATGTTACGATAGACTTTTCCAGAATTGACTACGACGCTTCCTTGCTACGAGCGCTACGAAATGGCTACGGAATGATAAACAACGGTTGTATTACAAGGATGTTAATTGTTACTTTTCTGGAAAACATTGTATTGACATGTACAATGATCATCCAACTACGCAATATCGTTGAGGAAACGTCAATACAGACACCTTAACGCTATGTTTGTGCTTTATTGTGTTACTTTGTAAACTTTGAATAACTAGGAAATTGCATGCTTATATTGTTAGTAGGTAAGTTCTATGGACATTTGTTTATGCTTGTTCACGGGGTTAAAGTAATTTATTTGCTCGTTGTTACTCGGTGTTAAATGGTTGTGTACATTTGTAAAATAAATCTTAGTTATTTTGCTAACCCGGTGTATTAACTCGATATTTTAAAGCAAAGTTAAAATTTTCATTTATTATTTTTAAATTCTTACCTGGTGCAACAAAAAGTCCATTGCCAAGCCAAGTTTGGAGGAACTTGTAACTGTAATCTTTCTCGAGGCAGTTCTCCAAAATCTTTTGCACGTCCTCCGGATTTAAACTCACTAAAAGTATAAATAAAATATTTATTAAACTGTATGTATAGGTACAAATAAAAACACTTACTAAAACTGAAATCGAACTTACCTACATAAAGAGATGGTCCAATCCAAACCTTGGTGACACTATCCACCTTTTCAATTTTTTCAACTAATGTTCGTATATTGTTAAGAATCCCTGAAAAGTAACACGACAAGTTAATAGGTACTGCTGTAATTTTAAAATCAAAAATGCTCAAAAAATATAATGTTAACTTACTTTCAGGTCCACCAATGAACCAATGGGTATGTCCAATTAACGGCAGATCTCCAACATTGGGCAAACTTTCAGAAAACTGATACAACAATTTACGTGAATGTCTAAACTTTACATAATATAGAGCAGCTAACACCGCCAATAACATTAAAACAAACATCTTGTATTCATGAATTGAAAATTATTTTATAGTTTTATCGAACTCTGTATCTATGCAGATCTTGTCACTATAATGTCGCGTGCTACACTGAAAAGTAAAACGAATAGAGTTATAGTTTTACGGCGGTTTCCTTAAAAGCACTTCAAATGTATCTCGTGAATATGTCGCCAATGAGGATTGAAATGTGTGTGTAGGTATGACATCACATGACCTCTGCAACGCCTGTACTATTGGCCAAAAATGTGTCGATACTTAGCAAAATTGAAACACACCTGAACGCTGAAAACCTATACTGGGATCAAATCAATTTATGAAAGAAGCACCAGAGATGAAACTATACTACTAATCATATAAACATTTTCGATTAGCATTTGTTTCAGTGAGTAGGTATCAAACAAGAAACTACATTCAAGTCCACAGGGAGGGCAGAAATAACACTCACCGAAGATCGCCTTTAAAATTGGCCAGTACTCCCAGTACTTATGAAAAATTAAAACATATAAAAATGGCTGCCACTTTTGCAACTACACGAACCTACCTAGCTACACGAACTGTATCTCAACAATATATCATCGTTTTGCCTAAACATATCCATTGGCAACTGGTAGGTTCTATTTACACGTTCCAGCGCTGATGTAGCATCACTAGATCTAATTATCACCTTGACGAGATTTTAACGTTACTATGAGAAATATGTTCAATTTTATAAATCATGATTACATATTATACAAACTTTTAAGGTGATATTGTATCCTGTTAATCACGTATTCTCTTGTGAACATGTCGAATGTTCTAGAACTATTGTGGATATATTGGTTTTAAACCAGACTTAGGTCTGGTCTAAATAGACACGAATATATCCACACATTCATCTATTATGGAATGTAGATTTGTATTTAAAAGTTAATCGTCAATGCGAGCTACTATCAGTTGGTCAAATACTGTGATGAAATCTATTTTTAAAATTTCTAAACAATAGCTTATTATATTGGTTCTAATTGATAGCATATAGGATGTATGTAACACACCTTCCATACTGACATTGTTAATTTTATGAAGTTATACAGTTTATGGATATTGTTATGATTCAAGGTTCTATTTATCCCTTAGAATGTCAAGTTCAGATAAACTGTCGTATACCAAACTATGTATTATCGACATAAGTTTGTTTAGAGTGAGTAAATAAAGCATATTGCTCAGAGTTTGGTGCTACGATTTTAACATAAGTTGATTTGTAATCGCGAGCGTCGTTACTCGTCCGCGCTTCTAATGGAAATAAGATCAAGTGTGTCTAAGGAAGGAAATTTAGTTTTTCATTTCTATTGAACTTGCTGTGAGTATTAGTTTTAATTGACATTACAATTTTGTAAGTGATGCTGATTTTGAAAAAACAACACCAATTCTGTACTCAGAAATCAATATTTTTTTTTTAACATCTGTTGGTACTACGTAGGATCTGTTGAGTAAATTAAAAAAAAAACTGCCGAATATGGTACCTGTCTAATTTGTAAAAATGATAGACGATGTATGACTTAATAATTAACATCTAACAGACAGACATAATATGTAGCTGGGAAGATGATGGTGGGTTGTTTGTTGCGCCACTTCTTCCCAGCAAAAACACATAGGAAGTGGTGAAGGGTGGGCGTTTTTGGGGCTGTCTAATGTAATTCTAATGTTTGAAATGTGCTGTGTTTCAGCCTATTTTGATAAATGATTTTTGATTGTACAATAATATTCAAAAACGTGAGTAAAGAAGGCTTATCGTAGCACATTTTTGCTTAATGCGCGTTCGCGAAAAATTCAATTTTGCAAATAGTAATTTACATGTTAATCTTGTTGTATGCACATAAAACAAAAAAGTCGCAGCCTTAATCGCTAATTATACTTTTTTCATAAAATCTAATAAACCTGATAATTTTTCGTGAAAAAGAAAACAATAGATTTTTTCAGTATAATACGAATTTCAGTATAATACTAATACGAATATAAAGTTCATTAGCATTGTTTTGCAATGTAGCAAAAAAAATTGATACTTAATTGAAAACGTGTCATCACTTAACACGTGGTTTGATGTCAGTGAGATTGAGTATTCAAATGTAATCAGTTATTGCAAATCGAATCCGGTATATAACTGTATGAAACTTCTTCATGTGGAATTTTAGAAGATGGTTTGGTACACGAAACATCCTACTTTGGAGAAAAATGGTAGTGGTAATGCTTAAAACTCGTTAAACAAATTATCTCGAAACCATTAAGTGCCACCGAATCTAAAACATTATTGAACAAACCTCCCATCCAGTCAATCTATCTTCTATACTTATAATAAATCTATAGAGAGGTCAATTCTGTACATGAAATATATTCCCAAAATAACTATCAGTGGGTGATCAGGGATCGATACTGATGTCAAAAATACAATCCGTTGAATTTTTGACTGTCTGTATAACCGTTATAGAAACAAAAACTACTTGACGGATTTTAACGAAACTTAGTACAATTGTTATTCATACTCCTAAGCTGGTTAAAGTATACTTTTTATCACGCTACGATCAATAGGAGCAGAGCAGTGTCGTAAAAGATCTTTGATTATGACGACCCGTTGTCGTGTCGTCGTCGCGAACGAAGTCGTTGGCAGAAGATAGCACACAATAAAAGGACGTTCCAAAACCTTTGAGAATCCATTGAGTAAATAATAAATCGCAAATCTAAGTAATCATAAATTCCTTCGTATATTCTGATTTTCCTGTAACGATAATAATTTTCTTTTGTCACTTTGGCGACATTAATACTTTACTCAAATGCACCGAATTTGTAGCACTCACAATCTAGGGACTGCAGCGTAGAAGTAAAGATATGGAAATCCAGACGAAATTACTTACACTTTAGCCGTGTTTATAAGATAGGGGTTCCACAACTACAGTACCCTAAGACCTACGTGACGATGTAGTTTTACAGTACTTAAAGGAAAATATTATTCTCGTGGATAAATAAATAGTTTTCAGCGTAATATTGATAGTTCACTTAGCATGTCTCCGGCTAGCCTTATTTAAATAGAAGTTCCTACTTTACTTGTTGTAGTGAAATAACATGGATCGACGTCACGACATTTTTTTTGTTTTCTTTTTCCAAAAGCAATCGCACAAACTTTTACCTATAAGACGTTTTGATTTGAACGTGTTGTAGACGTTGTGAGGCCTACCCATACATTGTTGATCTACTCTTGTTGCTAAATGGTATGAGAATGAATACATAGGTATATTTAGGTATATATGCCCTATTGGGTCCATATTGATTCCAAAAATGTATCTACCACCTCTATAACATATGGAATGCTAATAAAGAATTGAGTATTTGCGTAAGCATATAGTTAAGTACCTTACCTGGTGCGTCTACAATAAAATACCAAATATTATATTGTAAAACTCCTCAATCTTTAGTTCAGTCGTATATTGTTTAGCCAAATAAATTAAAAATCACTACTAATAAAAGCCTAACTCTTAGTAATCTCTCTGTAGATACTATATTTTTAGATCGAAATTAATATCGCTCACCGTATTTCTTTATCTGCCTTCTGGTTGTCTAGACAGTGACCGTATCCCTTGCTAACACTTTAAAAAATAAACATTTTCCTCAAAATCTATTGACCATGTTACATATAAAATAGCACCTATCTACCAGTACCAGTCTCGTTTGTATCAGTGAAATGAAGTCAAACCGGAATAATTTTGACTTTTAAATATTTTCAAAAAATAAGAATAGCTTCTTGATTTGCCTTGTAAAAGCTAACTAGAAAAAAATAGTAAAAGAGCATATAAGTCTCAATATATGTATATTATATGTATCAAAGTACAAACCGCCATGAGGACTGCAAAAGGTTAAAAATCGATTGAATGTACAAAATATGGATGCATAAAGAGGAGTACAAGCAGTGCACATAAAGATGTATATTAAAAATAGATGTTTACTTGTCTATCTTGCAAATCAGACATTGTTACCGGCTAGTACAATGAACTACGAATACTTATCTATTCAGGAACATCTAAGCAGACTAGTAGCAAATAGCGTTTATGACGCCTTTATAAAAAAGTCGGATGCATTGTTGAGAAATTCACACAAAGTGCAGGTGGCATAGATCATCTGCACAATATTATTTATTCGTTTCTTAAGCTTTATTTTCTCATTAACATACCTAGATCACAGAATAATAAATATATGTACCTAGATACTGAAAAAAAGCTTGCTTTTTGATAAAATATTTTTACTTCCTCAATAACCGTTTTAGGAGTTCACCATGATAAGTCTAGCGCTAATATTCATAGCAATATGCATCTACTGGATATACTGGGTGGCGCACGCGCGGCGCATGGATCTCATGACGAAGTCTCTGCCTGTGCTGCCGACACTACCGCTCATTGGAAACGGATCACTCTTCTTAGGAGATACCCAGCGTAAGTTGATGCTCCAGCGCTTGCTAGATTTAGACCAAGGCTAAGACGAAATCACATACCAAATGTAGCAAATATCATTACCTGAAAATTCACCTCTCATGGCCGTAAAGACGGCCAAGCTACTTCAATCATGATATTTGAAATCTAGATACATAACTAAGTAATTCATTCAATATCCTTGTGGAACTCGTGCAATTAATACCTCACTTAAAAGGTATGTCGTAAGTATTGTCATTGTGACTCTTGAACTATTTGCTCGGCCACTGCAGCTATTGACGAAGTACTCGAAGGCAATAAGCAGGTACACACTATTTACCATTATAGATGCGCCTTCAAAACGTTTACTTAACCGTCATTCATAACACATGACAAACTTGACTGTTGACATAGATATGTATTAACATAACCCTTTGTTCCAGAAATACTTAAAAACCTTTGGACAGTCGCGAATTTGGCTTTCCAACACAAAAACTCTGCGAAACTCTGGCTTGGGCCCAAACTGTACGTGGGTAAGTTAAGTTAATTCTTATTTGCAAAGTAAGGAGACTGTACGTAAGTAGGCATGTACCTACATTCGCAGAGAGCGTCACACTTTTGCGTCACCAGCAAATAAACACAGTTTGATCAGATAAAACGAGACTGGAATATTAATTAAAGTTTCACTTAATGAAATTAATAACCTGGTTATCTCATCTTCTGCTACTTCACATTTATCACTTCAAAATTCGAAAAATTAATATAAGTACTTTCTTATTGCCTTAAAAATTTCCTGGTTCCTAATCAAACCCGAAACCCCGTGCTCAGTACCTAGTTGCGCCGTGTGACTGTAAGGTCAACGAGGCCAAAGATATATCAACACTAGTTTCCGCCAGCGGCTTCAGCCGCTTGAGGACTACATATTTAGCGCATCCCGATAAAAAGTAGCTCATAGACTTCCTCGATTAATGTGCTATCAAACAGTAATCAAAATGGTCTAGAAGTTCCTGAGATTACACCTTCAAATAAACAATCAAACAAATTCTTCAGCTTTATAATATTGTATTTTTTTGTATTTCAGCAATAGGGGATCCCGGAGACGCACAGGTTGTGCTGGAGAACTGCCTTGACAAGGATGTAGTGTATCGCTTCTTACGGCCTTGGCTAGGTCACGGGCTGTTCGTGGCACCAGGTAAACACGCCATGTTTATCAAACGTGTTGAATCTAATTACAAATGTGAACTAAGCGCGAGCAAATGTACGAACTATGAATTCTTAATCTGTCATTTTGCAAATATTGTCTCTGATACAATATTTCTTTTGATATTGCGTCTTTACTTCATTTGTGTTAATTATTTGCTTTTTGAGTTCAAAGGTATCTGAGTATTATGTCCATTATTGTCCATGTATGTCCAATTGATTTTCCGATAATACTCGTGAATTCCTGAAGCAAATAACGAGATAGTCTCTAAATCTTTCCAACTACATAATTGCCAATAAAACAAAAAATACTTAAACATTTTTGCACCTCTGCCTACGACTGGATATATTTTATTATTTGCTTTTAACATTAGCTTGAAACTGCAATATTATGACTTCGATATTGGTTTTAGTCAATCAGCTTCTGCGCTACGCATCGCATTCAATTATTCAATTCGGTCATAAAACAAATATTTGACATGGCTTCCAGGATATCCTGGTTAAATGAGTTACCTGTTATTTATCAAATAATTTAGAAAAGAAAAAAAATGCTTTCATATTTCCAATTATTTTAATACTCTGGTTGACACAATCTATTGAGTGATATTCTATCACACAAGAAAAAACAACGAGATTAGGAGCTTATATTCGCTAATATTGTGAAACAATTAAATAATATTTCTTCTTTATGTACTTACTATTCCAATTCGTAAGTCCATACTTATTAATCGTTATACAGAAATAGGCAATTAAGCGAGGCACTCTAGTACCACCACCTCTATTGATAGACGGACCCATGTACCCATGAAATGACGTACTTTAACCCATATTTGTTTTACAGTGAATCTATGGAAATCACATAGAAAAGTATTATTACCGGTTTTCCATAACAAAGTAGTTGAAGAATACTTGGGAGTCATAGCGGAACAAGCGGACGTGCTTATAGAACGACTTGGGGAAAAAGTTGACGGGGATAAGTTCGATGTGTTGAAGTACATTACTGCTTGTACTTTGGATATTGTTTTCGGTAAGTTAGGATGTGCAATCTCCATACCTACATACCATTACAAACAAGTACTTATCAGACGATCATAAAATTTCGAAATTGTAGGTATACTGAACATTTAGATGTAAAGGTCAATTTTGGGTACAATTTAATAAACACTTACACGTTAAAACATACGGTAATGGTCTACAGTCTTCGTCTTCATTAAACTGTTACAATAAGAGAGAAAAGCACCTGACGCGTCTACCACTGCGATTTCATTCTTTCCCTCCAGAAACCGCTATGGGCGAGCGCATGGGTGTCCAGCAATCACCTGACACACCGTACCTTCGCGCTCGTCACACCGTCATGACGATTCTCAACATGCGTCTATTCAAAGTGTGGCTCCAACCTGACTGTCTCTTCAACCTCACACAGTACGCTAAACAACAGAAGGATAACATCGACCTTACACATAAATTCACCGACGAGGTAAGGTCTTCAATCGACATGAAATATATACACCCTAAACTGGCTGTTACTATCTACTTCTAACTTTTGCAGGTTGTCCAAAAAAAGCGACTGGAATATGAAGAGAATAAAAAGAAAAATAATGTCAAAGAACAACGTGGTAAGTGTGTTTTTACAAGTTAACAAAGTGTTGTGAATTTCACACGTCGTAGGACATAGATTTACACCTATTCACTAGACATTGACGTCATGTATTGGTAATATACAAATATGAGTACATTTGCAAGTTTAGTACCTGCCTATTCAAAAAGGGTCTTATTAACTCACGGTTGGACCATATTAAAAAACGTACTTGATTTTTGGTCATATACAAAAGTTATGTGTTGTTACTTTTTTGTTTATGATGTTCAGTTACATACATATAGACTTCATATCGGAAAAACAAACATAACATAACAACACAAACATAATTTATGCGAATTACAATCCGAATGATTGATATAGAATAGAGATTGATGCAGCTTGGCGAAAATAAAATAAAAAAGTCTGGAAAGCTGATAGCTTAAAGATGCCAGTTGCGAAAAAAACTCAGGAAAATAGATAGCTGAACTTTTCAAGAATAGTCACATTCATTGCACAGCCTGCGAATACAGAATAAAATATTTGACGACTTTTTAATAAAAGTTTGGCTTGAGCACATATCAATTAGCATATTTATGCGTCTAAGGTATGTTGGATAAAGAGAGCGCAAAAAATGTATGCCTATGTCGTCATAGTCATTCATACTTGATGTAATCTTTAACGTTTTGTGTACATATATTAGTAGTTAGCGTCAACGTTTTTACATTGATTTTTGAGTATCTTTAATGGGATTAGTTTAGTATAAGCCCATACTTAAAGTTAAGTACTTATATGTAACTATATACTCAGCGTAAAGTAAGATATAAACATCGTAGAAATAATATAGATAATTGAGTTTCAAAGTATATTTTTAACACTTAACTTTAGCAGCAGAATAATATTTTAAAGAATAAAAAAAATTAAAAATAAGTAGTGTAATTAATATTATTCTTTGAAATTATCTATTCACCATTAAATTTATACGTTCCAGAGGGAAAACTTCGTGCAGTCCTTGATTTATTATTTGGCAGAGAAATAGAGTTTACTAATGAACAGCTTCGAGAGCACATTGACTCCATCACGATCGCTGGCAATGACACCACGGCTCTGGTCATAGCTTACACTCTCGTACTCCTTGGCATACATCAGGATGCACAGGAGAAAGTTATCGCAGAGTAAGTTTCAGTTTTTATTGCTGTTACGTTACACCACTGATCTAATTAACATGAAGACTATAATTGTACTACGGATAAAGGATAATTTTATTCGGGTTTCTCAAAAACTATAAGTTCGAGATAAACTGACAATACAAATTAATAGAAAACTAGCTTCTGCCAGCGACTTCGTTCGCGGATCACGACGCTTATGCGAGCGACAGTGGGTTTTCCCAACATTTCCCTTCACTGATCTTCTCCTATTGATTGGAGGGTGATGAAAATATATACTATAACCAGCTAAGGAGTATGAATAATAATTGTACCAAGTTTATACAGGATAGGTATATACAGATAGACAAAAATTTTGCTGATTGCATTTTTGGCATCAGTATCGATCCCCAATCACCCCCTGANGGTAATATACAAATATGAGTACATTTGCAAGTTTAGTACCTGCCTATTCAAAAAGGGTCTTATTAACTCACGGTTGGACCATATTAAAAAACGTACTTGATTTTTGGTCATATACAAAAGTTATGTGTTGTTACTTTTTTGTTTATGATGTTCAGTTACATACATATAGACTTCATATCGGAAAAACAAACATAACATAACAACACAAACATAATTTATGCGAATTACAATCCGAATGATTGATATAGAATAGAGATTGATGCAGCTTGGCGAAAATAAAATAAAAAAGTCTGGAAAGCTGATAGCTTAAAGATGCCAGTTGCGAAAAAAACTCAGGAAAATAGATAGCTGAACTTTTCAAGAATAGTCACATTCATTGCACAGCCTGCGAATACAGAATAAAATATTTGACGACTTTTTAATAAAAGTTTGGCTTGAGCACATATCAATTAGCATATTTATGCGTCTAAGGTATGTTGGATAAAGAGAGCGCAAAAAATGTATGCCTATGTCGTCATAGTCATTCATACTTGATGTAATCTTTAACGTTTTGTGTACATATATTAGTAGTTAGCGTCAACGTTTTTACATTGATTTTTGAGTATCTTTAATGGGATTAGTTTAGTATAAGCCCATACTTAAAGTTAAGTACTTATATGTAACTATATACTCAGCGTAAAGTAAGATATAAACATCGTAGAAATAATATAGATAATTGAGTTTCAAAGTATATTTTTAACACTTAACTTTAGCAGCAGAATAATATTTTAAAGAATAAAAAAAATTAAAAATAAGTAGTGTAATTAATATTATTCTTTGAAATTATCTATTCACCATTAAATTTATACGTTCCAGAGGGAAAACTTCGTGCAGTCCTTGATTTATTATTTGGCAGAGAAATAGAGTTTACTAATGAACAGCTTCGAGAGCACATTGACTCCATCACGATCGCTGGCAATGACACCACGGCTCTGGTCATAGCTTACACTCTCGTACTCCTTGGCATACATCAGGATGCACAGGAGAAAGTTATCGCAGAGTAAGTTTCAGTTTTTATTGCTGTTACGTTACACCACTGATCTAATTAACATGAAGACTATAATTGTACTACGGATAAAGGATAATTTTATTCGGGTTTCTCAAAAACTATAAGTTCGAGATAAACTGACAATACAAATTAATAGAAAACTAGCTTCTGCCAGCGACTTCGTTCGCGGATCACGACGCTTATGCGAGCGACAGTGGGTTTTCCCAACATTTCCCTTCACTGATCTTCTCCTATTGATTGGAGGGTGATGAAAATATATACTATAACCAGCTAAGGAGTATGAATAATAATTGTACCAAGTTTATACAGGATAGGTATATACAGATAGACAAAAATTTTGCTGATTGCATTTTTGGCATCAGTATCGATCCCCAATCACCCCCTGATAGTTATTTTGGAAATATATTTCACGTACAAAATTGGCGTTTCTACAGATTTATTATAAGTATAGATATAGATATAAAATGAATTGCTTTTATTTTAGGCAGCAAACAATTTTTGGGACATCAAAACGAGGAGCTACTAAAGATGACTTGCAAAAGATGCACTACTTGGAGCGAGTGATCAAAGAGAGCATGCGACTCTACACCGTGGTACCAATCATTGCCAGAAATATCGACAGGGATATCTATTTGCGTAAGTTTTTAAATTTTATCCATTTCACAAGGTTATAAAAAAATTATAAAGGAAGTACATAAGCTTTAGAACTCAAATTAAATAAAAACTTTCGAATTATTTCCTACTGAACTAACCTAAATTGTCCTTATCTGCACGAGCCTCTTTGTAACCCTTTTTCAAACAAAACTTTATTTGACTTTATTTGAACCACTTTTTATTTCGTTTTGGCGCATTCAGCAACCTGCGGAGTCACTTTGCCGGTGGGCACAGGCGCGGTGATCGGGGCCTTTGCAATACACCGATCGGCAGCGTGGGGCCCACGCCCCGATGAGTTCGACCCTGACAGGTTCCTGCCAGAACGTTCCCAGACCAGGCATCCAGCTGCATTCCTGCCTTTCAGCTATGGCTCCAGAAATTGCATAGGTAAAGAATATTTAAAAGAAACCTTTTACGTAAATATATTTAAAACGTCACACGAAAAGACGCGAAGAGAAGAGAGAGAATAATCATAACAACGACGTATAGTAGTATTACAGTACTTTGTACTAAAACAGTTTTTTTTTCAGGGCGTAACTTCGGCATGCTTATAATGAAAAGTATAATATCGAGCGTAGTGAGATCATACAAAATAGAAGCTGACGACATCGGTCCACTAAAAATAGAAATGCTATTATTTCCTATAAATGGACATCTAATTAAAATATCTAAACGAAACCCTTAATTTAGGTACCTCTAGCAATAAAACAATTTACCAAGACAAATATTATTTTTATTTAATAAAAAATCGCAAACTAATAATGTTTCCTACGTACCTACATAAACTTCTGGAACTATCCGACTTGTTCAGCAGGTTCGTCTTCCTCGACACTAGTGCTATTCATTGGCGCTATGGTTAATAATTCTGGTGTTCTCGGAATCCCGACGGTGGTGAAATCATACTCCATATGGGTGTCATGGTCGAGAACATCGCGAGAGTCATCCACCCCACACGTCAGGAACTTTGTATACTGGCTCAAATCCAGGAACCCCGTGCCACAGGGCCGATCTACTAGACGTGATGTCATAATTCCTTGTACAAAGCCAGAACATACAACTACGGAACCTACATCGTCCTAAAACACAAGAAAATACTTATGTTAAAGTATATATTTGTAACTAAGCCCAGCTGCATTCACGACTCACTCATGTTTACATTAAGGACCTTATCACACAAGCGGATTGCGGTTGCACAATGTATTCGCTACGCATACGCGGTGTGATCGTTGCGCACCCGTGACGTATTTGCTACGCGCCCACTCCACTTTGCAGCCGCTATGTGCTAGCCGTGTGATAGGACCCTAAATCACTAACGTATACTGAAACCTAATCATCGTGAATGAACTAAGTAGTGTACTGTATCGATTAAGCTATTCATAAATTAGATGAAATGTGTATGTAATTCAATGTTATAATATTTATGGTCTATGGGCCCATAAATAAATAAAAAATGTTAAAAAATATATTTTCACGTATATACAGATACTGAGGTTTTCTCACAAATTTTCACGGTCGCGTCTTTAACGTCTACGCATGTTATGTATTGCATTATTTGCACAGAACTACATTGGACTATAAGCTGTTTGTATAAGCGATAAGCACGGCCTTGTGAAGGTGAAATCATGCAGGTTATATGTGATTTAGACAGATTAAATGAGTATATTTAAGTACTCACGGGACACAGGGCTCCAAATTTCGGTGACTGAAAATTAAAAAAAGAATCACTATCAACAATCTCACATTATAATAGGTACGGCTATCTATCTTTTATAAAAAAATGCTCAATTTGCCACGTCTAGTCCAATAGTAACAACCTTTACCATAACAGGAACCAAGGAAATGAGTAGAATTACTTTTTTGAAAAAAAACTACCTTATTTGTGATCAAAGGGAGTAATGATACCTACCTATCTCAAAAACCCTAGAAGAAGAAATGACCCCTACAAAATTCTTGTAATAACCCAAATGTCTGTGCAAGAATCCATTCAAGTGTTACAACAACATATTGATAATGATCGTTTTGTGCAAAGTCCACATTTTACCAAGATTGGTGATGTAGACACTGATGTAAAATTTGTAGAGTTCAATTTATATTCGTAAGATAGCCCAATATAAAACGCTAATTAAGTTACATTACCCTGCACTGTCCTTGCTGAATACAGAGATATTTATCTTGATAGTTAAACATCGCCAAACATTTGCTTCTGGGCAACACTACCACGTCCACGCGCCGTAAATCAATCAACAGAGGGATCATGTAGCCCTGAGGATAAGAGAAAATCTTTGTAGGACTTCCATAGTAGCTACCACTCCTCCATACGTCCTGCGCAGCTGGCTGATATAATTATATGAGAAAAGCCGCTGTGGCCGATAATCGGCTAGGACGCCATTATCATCACTTACATTTCTCCTGCTGCCCCAACCATAATATTTGCATGAGGTGTCCGAATATAGATTTTCGTCCCTCGGCGCACTGACACCGTAACGGACACGATTCAGCAAATAATCTGAACCACTCTCCCGCTTATTGAAAGAAAACTGGTGGTTCAGGACCAATAATGCCAAATTGTCCACCATACAATCCGACCATCGCTGCGAACTGTTGTAACCTAAGTTTCAATAAAAATATAACAATTATATGCATGTGACGTTATCCTTACGAAGTAATATGAAATCCGAAGACATACATATTTAACCGGACCTTAGGCTAATGGGGCTACGTAAAAGAATATAAACTGCAATGGCAGCTTCGTTAAGTAATTAGTTAAGGGTCAATTGCAGTGGGGGATGGCCGCCAAAGTCGTCCGCGGATATAGCACGATTTTCAACGAGGCCTTTTTGTGTCCAGCAAGCAAAAGCAAAGGCCTCAAGACGCAATAATTACTTAACTTTTAATGGTGAAATACGACACAATATTTTCCAGAGCAAATTATGTGAGGAATATTTTGTTAATCATATTATGCTGACCTTTACTTCGTGATCTACAAGTAGTGCTTAAGGTGAATGCGATGACTAGAAGCGGGAAATTCAAATATAAAATGTTTTTTTTTATGTTTTACATAAGTTAACATTCAATATGAGGCGTGATCTTATGATTGGCGGTTATAATATCCCACAAAGTAATTTCTGATGTCCTTGTTCAACTCCGAAACTTCTTATTATGAACTATAAACTGACGAAACTATGATATTTCGCAATAAAACGTTTTTTACAGTTACATTTAAATTGTAAGAAGTTTCGGTAANGTTTTTTCATGTTTTACCTAAGTTAACATTCAATATGAGGCGTGATCTTATGATTGGCGGTTATAATATCCCACAAAGTAATTTCTGATGTCCTTGTTCAACTCCGAAACTTCTTATTATGAACTATAAACTGACGAAACTATGATATTTCGCAATAAAACGTTTTTTACAGTTACATTTAAATTGTAAGAAGTTTCGGTAAGAAGTTTGTAAGAAACTTCTTACAATTTAAATGTATAGTATAGTTCATAATAAGAAGTTTCGGAGTTAAACAAGGACATCAGAAATTACTTTGTGGGATATTATAACCGCCAATCATAAGATCACGCCTCATATTGAATGTTAACTTAGGTAAAACATGAAAAAACCATTTTATATTACACACTACACCCACCTTTTCGTGGAACTGTTTTAGGTCGTAACTCAGCAATTCCTAGACTTAGTCGACTACACAATAAGTTTAGTGAAATTGACATTTTTGGCTCCTCTCTTCAGCATTTCAAACGCCAACTGTTTCAGAAAACCGCTCCTGTACCACCTGTCACCTAAATATATATATTTTTTATTTTTATATTGTGTCACACAAAAAAAAAAGTTTTGTTTTGTTTTCAGTAGATGTTTTGTTTTTANTTAGTCGACTACACAATAAGTTTAGTGAAATTGACATTTTTGGCTCCTCTCTTCAGCATTTCAAACGCCAACTGTTTCAGAAAACCGCTCCTGTACCACCTGTCACCTAAATATATATATTTTTTATTTTTATATTGTGTCACACAAAAAAAAAAGTTTTGTTTTGTTTTCAGTAGATGTTTTGTTTTTATTTTTCATATGTATATCGTATAGCATGTAGTGTTTACCGTTAAATATTGTACATCTAGTCGTAGTTTTATGCACGGAACTCAATAATGTATCGATGTAACAATTGTTGGTGAACCATTTAATAAATAAATAAATATTTGATTTCCCGCTTCTAGTTGTCGAATGCACCTTAAAGGTACGTATACCTACAACTATAAACGGCACGAAATGTCACGCTTAGGTAGGTACACGAGTTTACCTTTATGAATGCAGAGATGTTCTACTGCCCGGTTAATTCCTGCGTTTTCAAGAAATCTGTGTGTACCACCAACTACGTTAAACTTATACTTTTCTCCGTGAACGCAGGTGGCAGGTGTAAGCACTACATGAGCCTCTATCAGCACCCCCACGCAAAACATCAACGCATGTGACAAAAAGTGAACCTTGAATTAAAGAAATTATCCTATATTAGTGTCGTTATTATGTTATTATTTATTATTCAATACATCTGAGACAACGATTTTATTCAGCATTTAGTGATTTTATGTTAATTCAACGGTGAGTTGCACCATTTAACTACCTACATACAACAATAGCCAAACCATAATTAGCCGTAAAATTGCCGCGCATTGGTGAAATTGGCGATTTAATAACTGAAAACGGCTCGGTTATCGTCATAGTTAAAATGTGCAACTCAAAAATTAAAATTCTCTAAAATTAATGTAACTCGTAAAATTAATGTTATCTCCAAACGTCACATCATTCCAGAGGCAATCCTAATATCGTCGTTCAAACTCAGTTGGGCCTGACGACTTGGGCAGTGTTTACAATTATATCAATTGATCGATAAAATAATTAAGTATCTACCTAATTATTTATCGAACACTTACAACAAATTGAGCTTCTGATACTTCTGCTGGTTCGCCAATGAATCCAGGTGCATTTTTAAAGTCTATATCCACTGTAATAATAATTATTTACTTATTACAGGATACAGTAAAACATATACATAATTAGGAAGTTATTGATAAAATATTACCTAATGTGGCAATGCCTCCGATTTGACCTGCACCCATTTTCAGTTAAGTACCTATTTAGTTCCCAACCAAAATAGGGGTACCTAATTAAAATTTCATAGAGTTCCTGTACCATTCAACATTATTGACACAAAGAAATTGAAATTATGATTAATCCAGTTAATCTTAATTTCCGTGACATGCCTACTAGGCACTAATCAAAACAAAATTTATTCGGGCGAAACCGTTTTAATTACATGAACTGATACATGCCCATTGCCTATGCCAACAAAGCGAGTATTTTTGTACGTAGAAAGACCTTTCTATACTTATACCTACCTATGTTATAACTCACAAAAGCAGGTGAACCAGAGAGGTATTCCTCAAACCGCTCCTGTTTTAAACCGCACCAATGAACCGCTCCTATACCTATTCTTCGAACCGCTCAGACTTGTATGAACATTATCTTTGATAATTCGGCCACTATTGAGCGCTCGTGGGCTTGCGCATATAAAAATATATGATGATACGGATATGGCGGATATACTTACCTACCTAGTTGGTACTTTGGTAGGTAGCGGGAGAGCAACATTTACTTACAGCTCCCTTAATTAATTAAGTACACCGATCCACTTTGTAATGAATAGGGATGCTATTTCTCCTTTTTTTAGTTTGAACTGTGAAAAGTAAAAACAGAAAAAGAAGTCGGGAATTTAAAAATCTTTTGTAGTTTGAAGACAGAAAAAGTAAATATAGAAAAAGGAAGTCGAAAAGTCGCGAGCGAAGCGAAATTTGTAATTGTGAAAGGGGCAATACGCCAGTGTATAGTTTCGGAAGAATAGAAGGATTTGTTACATATTGATTGTTTGATATTTAGAAGTACATACAAGATTATTGTCTTTTTCTGATTTCCTGCCCCGAAAGAAACAGAAGAAGTGGCTATCCTATCGCTCGCAACGCCACCTATAGTGACTAATCAAAAATACCTAGAGCGTTGCTACTTCCAATACTATCATAAATTCATAATGATTAAAAACTAAGGAGTTAAAATAAAAAAATATGAATTTGAAATCATTGCCTCTGTTAAAAATTCCATACGTCACGTATGTCACAAATTGTCTGTTACGAATACAGCATATTCCAACCATTACGTCTAGTTCAATATTTAAAGCATTGCAAAATTTAAAGAATGAGATAAAACATACACATCCTACATTGAGAGAACGTGATGCAACTAACTTGTATTCTATAATTAACAGCTGCAATGGATTATTTTGTTTGATCATCCATCAGATTTTCAGTCAATTTCATGTCATTCTGTTGTCCGACGTTTTCAATTTATAATGAGAAATGAGGAATTTCGATTATTCTAGCAATAACAGAGTTTACAAAACAGAACTATTAGTACGGTCGTCCCACGCGAATATTGTATATCTCTTTCGTTACGTTTAAGTTCCTGTGATTGAGTTATCTAAAGTCGTGCAGTATATTTTGTCGTCAAAGAGAAACAGTGCGACCGACGAAACTATAACATCGCTGAATATTATTTGGATAATCCAAAATGAACAGTATTCATAACATATGTCTCAGTTTATTTACTTTAGTGGTTTTATTAAATATAAGACTGTGTTTCTCTCAGTATAATAAACCATGGAGTGAAAAGTATGAAAGCAATAAGTGCCCTAAGCTTTACCCAAAGAATTTTTTGAACTACATGCCAGTTGGTAAGTAATGAACAAATTTGCGCTTCACAAATAAATTTTTTAATTTTATTTGAAGATTATATTTAATTGCTTAAAGTCATGTTTTAGTAAAAAAATATATGAAATCTCAAACAGCTGTTAATTAATTGGCATGCAGTAAAATATTTTTTTAATACATTACACACAATTTGTCAGTCAAGTTAGAGGAACTAATACAACCTATTCTTTAAAAGTAGATACTTTATAAATGCTCAATAGATTTTTTTCAATAACTTCAGAAGTCCCAGTCCCTCAAAAACTTTACTTACACACTATTTTATTTCCTTAGGTAATCTAACAGCTGGAAATTATACAGAAAAACCTAATCTAAAAGGCTTAAAACAATGTGTGATGGAATGCTGCCTATCTGAGACCTGCAACATAGTATTCATATATGACTTGAGATGCTTCCACGTGGAGTGTGTCAGTGACGAGCTGTGCCTGCCTCTGCAGAGGACAGGGAGCCGCAAGTGGGAGGCTTCACATGTGTCCATGATACTCGTGAAACCAGTGCTGCCCAATGGTAAACTATTACCCATATTTTCTTAATACCTAATCTATGTTTTAATCTCTTAATCTGTATTTTGAAACAAAAGCATATTATATATTTAATAAGAGAAAAGATATGTATAGGATTTTGTAGAAAAATATTTCTTATTTTATTACAAAGTTTAAAAAATCATTAGTTTGCATGTTATGATAGATAGGAACAATTATTTCAACACTTCCATGATTGTTTAAATGTAGGTATTTAAATGATAAGCATAATAACAATGTTAATGCCTCTGCCAGGAGCTATATTGATAACTTCGTAAATATTTAATATTACAGAAAACTGGTCAGATATATTGGATCAATCTAGTTATAGGCCACTAAACAACAACTTCTCTCCTGAGGACGATTCCTTATATGCCCCTTACACAAGTCACCGAAATGACCTGCTCAATGATGATGAGGAATCCAACTTTTTGTCCCACTTCCTCAACAACTTGCCAACAATGGATGATGATGAACCAAGAACCTTTGATAAATACCGTGACAATAATGACAGTGATATGATCATGGATGCAACAAACTTTCTGGAGAAAATACCTTGTGAACTAGGTGCGGGTGACTGTCCCTTTAACTCTGAGTGTATACCAGTGGGTCATAAAATGCGGAATGGTATATGTAAATGTGTGCCTGGCACAGAGGAGAATGCTCAAGGAGCTTGCGTTCAGACAATGAGACCGTTTTCTAAAGGCCCAACAATATCGGTTGATTCCATGAAGAAAAGTGATGATGAATTGAAAAATGATGTTCTGAAAACTGAAACTTCTTCACCAAAAAGTGTGCAAACTTTGACAGTCTCTATTTTATCTAAGCAGGTAATCTCTTTACTAGTCCATTTAGAAATCAAGAGCTAATGCGGAGAGGAAACCTAGTAACAAGAGGCATAACTAATTTTCATTAATCAAATTAATTGTTCTGTGGTACGATAATAAATCTCAATTACAAATCATAAATAGATAAGCCATACAATATTACTGTTTTAGTTAAGTTTGTAAAATGGGATTGCTGTGCAGTTTACTGATCTCCTTACAGCCTTCTTGACCAATACACACTCAAGCAATATAATTTGAACCACTATATTTGTATTTGTTAGGTACAATTGCCAGACAATGAAGTGACCTTGGCTGCATACACTATTCCTGATGAGAAAGCTACAATGAGTCATTATAACTATGTGTGGACTCTAGTTGACCAACCAAAAGGAGGTTTTACAGGTAATAACTATGAGATGCACTTTTTGTGCTTTTGCTAATGATAAAGAAAATATTATGTTCATGAAATAATGTGAATATTACCTACTTCAAACAAACTCAGTAGTGATATCTGATTATCTCAGTTTATCCAGTTTATTTAACTGTCAATTTATATTTAATAAATAACATTTTAAAACTATTTTTTAAGGTTTAAAATTTGCAATATTATTCATCCAAATGAAAACTACACGAAACTACACTAATCATAAATGCAACTTCTAATGTTTCCCCAAGGTAACATGAACCAGAATGGAGCTAAAGTCACACTAACAGACTTGACAGAAGGCCAGTACCGTTTCAAGGTGACGGTAAATGGTACCAACTCTTATGGGGAAGGTTTTGCGAATGTGACAGTGTTGCCACCACATCGCGTGAATACTCCGCCCCAAGTTGTCATCACGCCACAAACTCAAACTGTGAAGCTTCCTAATACCGTTGCAGTACTTGATGGCAGCGCTAGTAAGGTAGGAACAGCTTCTTAAAAACTATTATTGATTGATCAACATCTTTTTTTTTAACGGCAGCCTCAACTCATTGTTCCTGAGACATTTTGCGGTCGATGATAAATCTGAAGCTCAGTACCTAAGCCAAATAAAAAAATTACATTTTTTTTTGATACCTACGAAACCTACCTGCTAATTTTGATCTCTTTATTTTGTCGATATACCATCCGCGTTACGTCTACCATAACAACAACTTAAATCAGATATTTACTAATATCACATATGGTGTACATAGCATTACAAAGTTTACATCAGTTATTTTAGCTGTGTGTAATATAATTTCCTAAACCCACAGGACGACGACGCTATCATATCCTGGCACTGGGACCTAACATCAGGCCCTATCGGTTACCAGCCTCCTTTGCAAGACGGGCCTACTTTAGTGCTGAACGATCTGAAACAGCCTGGCAACTACACGTTCAAGTTGACAGTTGAAGACTCGGATCATGTGAAGAACTCGACGGCAGCTAATATCACTGTGTTGAATCATACGGATTACCCCCCTGAGGCTAATGCGGGTGAGTTTCAACTAAATAGATTATTTTGGTCTTATAAGAATTCAATTCGAATAATTATTAACCGACTTCAGAAAAAAGGAGGAGGTTCTCAATTCGGTTGTCTGTCTTTTTTTAATTAAATTTTATGATTATTCAATTCAATTCGGTCGGTATAGACAAGGCCACTTTTCCTACTTTATGGACGCTTTTCATGTACTTTTGGTGATGAACCAAATCGATTTCGATAATTCCGCGCGAAGTCTATTAATGTTGCTCAATGTAAGTGCAAATTCCTCAATCCCTAAATATTACTTTTGTTTACTTCAGGACAAGACGTAATAATATATTTGCCGAATAACAACCTGACTCTGAATGGAAGTCTCTCGACGGACGACCACGAGATCACGTCCTGGGAATGGACGAAATCAGCTGAGGACGAAAATAAAGCCGTTGATATGCAAAACACGCACTCTCCTTATTTACAAGTAAGCTCATGGTATTTTTGTATGTCTGCTTCATATACCTGTTTCTCGGGGTTTCATTAGCGTCCCGGGGGAACTCTACCTGGACAAAATATAGCCCATGTTTCTCGCGGATAATGGAGATCCCAACAGTGAAAGAATATTGCATGTGTACGTCATGATAACAAGACATGGAGTGTTGAACCAAAAATGTTCCCTTTGCCTAACTCGATTTCACAAAAAAAACCTGTTTTCGAGCACTGGCTATGTATGATATTTTTAGTAACGCTCACAAAAGCTGTAATGTTTCGTTACATGGGAAGCTATTCCGGTCATGTTCCAATTATTCCTGTTCAATGCCGCCGTCCTTATTATAAACATTACATAAATACCATAGATAAGAACTAATGAAAAAACGAGGTTTATAATCATATCCTTTTTTGTTATCGCCCCTTATCAATCTAGCGCATGGTGCGTTTTACAGTGTTTCCTCTTTTTATAAACATTTATGTTATATTTCAATCGTTTGACTGCTGTTAGAAACGATTTAGGACTTATTTATAATTAGAATAGCGCAATAAATAGGGACCGTTTAAGCGCTTTTCAACTCGAATTAGCGTTGAAACATTGGGGACGCAGTTTCAACGCGTCCTCGAGGAACTATTTCCCAAAGCCAGATAAATAGACCTATAATAGATCTGTATACCATATTTCATTTAATTTCATTCTCTATTAAAAATTCCAGCTATCGAATCTATCGGAAGGCGTGTACACATTCGTGCTGAAAGTGACGGACTCGTCCGGCCAGTCGTCCACAGCCGATGTGCATGTGTTCGTCAAACCACCGACCAACACGCCGCCTGTGGCTGATGCGCAAGCTGAGGCTGTAAGTATCCGAAGATAAATTAAAAAGCAAATATATTGCTAGTCGCATTGAAAAACTACCATAAGTTATATTTATGGTTAGGCTAGCTAAAGTTGGGTATTTGTAACGTCTAGCATAATGTTATCACTTTGCATTGCAAATAATCTGCTAGATTGTGTTCCATTAACCAATAGTCGTGGAAAATGGGGACGCCTATTTATGACCATTTACCCCTGTGTCTGCCAAAAGCGCAGATTGTAGCCGCGCACGCCTTAGCTGGCATTGGATTCCTTTTAATGGATAATGGAAGAGGAAAATTTTGTTACAATAATTATTTATATTGGAAAAGGAAGTTTATGTAAGGGTAAAATGCATGATGACATTACTAATGAATTATTCTCTTACCAAATTCATAATTTATTCTTAGCGTATCAAATGGGTAACTTATATATGCATGCTGGTTCTTAAACGAATGCTTTATCAAATTGTGGTGATGGATCAAATATATTCAACCAAACCACTGCATGATACCAACCACTGACCAACGATGCAACTGAAAAATGGCTCCTTGCGGTATTCAAGCATATTAAATAAGTCAATCTTATGAAAGGATCTCACAGAAAAAACTTTATAAAAATAATAAGTTGGTTTACATTACCGACTTGTAAATAAGAGGTAATCATTGAATACCTATTTATTATTCTAAGATAACATATTTAATTTGTATGACTATCGCAACGAACCATACATACAACTAATCAACACAACATTGTAATATAATATACTTGCAGTTCATATCACTACCTCAAACGTGGATCATCCTGAACGGTTCAGCATCGCACGATGACCATAGGATAGTCGCGTACACCTGGCGTTGCCTGTCCGGTCCTACTAACTCTAACATTATCAATTTTAACGAGTCTGTCGCGAATGCCACGGCTCTCACCAAAGGGCAGTACGTTTTCTCGCTGACTGTACTCGACGATAATGGCAACTCTGCGTCCGATAATGTCACCGTCACTGTTACACAAAGTAAGTTTGCTATTTCTTCTTGTATGATATGCTTTTTAGAATTTTCTGTAGCTCATTATAAAGTCTTCGAGGCTAGAATTTTGTAAAGACCTGTTTTAAGCGATAAAGAGGCCTTTGGTTATATATTTTCTTCAAAACAGGTTTGTGCTTCGATGTCTCAAGCTTTAAGAGTATGGGACCATAACTAAAACTAAAATTAGTACATGAAGTTTAACATGTCAAATATTTTATTCATATTTATATGGTTAAAAAAGATGTGATTTCTGTAATATTGAATAATGCATGACTGGGAATCATATTTTGGTGGAATTTAACTGTGTACTTTTTATGGTTGACACATACATTTATCGTACCAATGTATGGACAAAAGAACACTGTATCATACACACCATACTAATCTCTGTTTCCAACCATTGACTTCATTTTCGACACACATATTTTAAATATCGCCCCACCCCTATCGACAAAACGCTTCCTTACTGTACACCGAAGAAAAGTCTATTACCCAAATTATATTCACCTATTGTTACCTGTAACAATCCTATCCACAGATAAAAACAGTCCTCCAAAAGCGGACGCGGGCGGTGACCTAGTACTGAACTTACCAGTAACAGTGCTCATACTGAATGGCTCGAAGTCCTCGGATGACTTCCGCATCGTGTCGTGGAAGTGGAGCCGCTCCCCGTCCGGGTTAGCTGCTGGCACCGTCATACTCAATTCTGATACCCAGCCTGTGCTTATGGTAAGTGGTGATAAATCGGGAGTTAGACCGTTTTGTGGTATGGTAGTGTTAGATTTTTTTGCACGACAATTTTACTCTTATGGATATAGGTGTGATTTTTAATATCACGTGCTGGCAGAAGATATTTAAATGGTAACATACATCAATAGAAAAACCTTTATCAAATTGATTATCACACTTTGAGTGGCTTTTATTTGAAACTTTAATTATTCTTGTCTAGTTTTACAAAATTGGCGGCTATCATATCATCGATCCAATTGTTTAAACTTTTTTCAAGTAAAATCTCACATAGCAATAATTATTATTTCGTTCCTCCGCAGCTTACAAACATAGAAGCAGGCAGATACGTTTACGAGCTGACAGTGACGGACGACCAGGGCGAGTCAGACAAGGACACCGTGAGCGTGCAGGTCAAACCAGACCCCCTGGAGATGAACCTCATGGAGTTGACCTTGAACGTACCCATTTCGACCTTCACGCAAAGCCAGCTCGACTCACTAGTGCAGAAGATGACCTTACTCCTCAAAGATGATATCAGAGTTAACGTCACGGAGGTGCATGGGCAAATTGATTCTGGAAATACGCAGTTGATTTTCTTCTTATCTGAACAGGTAAGAAAACATGTCTCAAAGATAAATTCTGTTAATCTTCCGCTTACTTTATGACTGCATGCATCATCTGCCTTGCCCTTTCCCAACTACTTTGGGGTCGATTTCCAGTCTAACCAGATACATCTAAGTACCGGTGTTTTACATGGAACTACCTATTTGACCTTCTCCTGAGATTTATTGTTAAATTTTCCGACTTCTGACTCTCTTTCTCCAATTTATGGTGGGTCCCAGTTACCGTACCTTTCGAAACACGCAAGAACTCATCATGCCAAGATGGTCACCCAACTACGCATCTACTGCTGTTAGCTTAGCCACGACCTTATATTACTTTTGAGTCAAAAGTGTGTGTCCTACATGATCAACGACACTCTCAAGCTGCGTACGGCTGACTATTGCTTATACGTTGAATATTACCGCTCGGGCCGAGCACGGCCGTAGCGCATTTCGGCAAGGTGGCATTAAAAGATCTGGGAGGAATTTTTACCGGAACGTTAAGCTAATTTACTGCTCACGTTATTCCAGGGCAAAGCAGTAGAAGGTATCCGCGCCCTGTCGCTGGTGCGCGGCACGTCGGGGTCGTGGGGCTCGTGGGGCGGCGGCGCGGTGCGCTCGCTGCGCTGCCTGTCGGCGTGCTCGGGCCGCGGCGTGTGCGACCACGCGGCGCGCGCCTGCCGCTGCGACGCCTTCTGGATGCAGAGCCTGCTGGCGCAGCTCGACCCCGACGCGCAGCCCGACTGCGGTAACGAACTGCTACCTTACTATGAGGACTGTTTAACACTTTATTCCAGATTCCAGAGTTATCACATGTACATACCTTCAAGGCTTAATGATTCACGAGTCAATGTACAGACGCCAGCATATCAACCTCCCTCAATCTATTAAATTTCTTCAATAGATTTTCAACTGATGTTCGATTGGTAAAATTTGCCAGATTCGGGTAGATTGACTGACTGTCCTCTATACCGACAAGGACAATTATATTCTCCGCAGAATGGTCGGTAGTGTACGCGAGCCTGGGCGGCGTGGCGGCCCTGTGCGGGCTGTGCGCGCTGGGCTGGGCGTGCGCGCGGGCGCTGCGCCGCGCCTGCGCGCCGCGCAAGCCGCGCGCGCGCCCCAAGTACCGCCTGCTGCCGCTCGCCGACACAGAGGACAAACCATGTAAATATTGTACGGCGCATCACATACTATTATTATACCTGTTTTTATTATAGAATTTGCAGTTTTTCAAAACTTATTAAAGCAAACTAGCATAATTAGTTAATTCGACTGATTTGACAGACGTGTTCACTCGATTTGGCCGACGCACCTACGCGCTGAACATTCCGCGATAAAGAAAATCTAACGCGCATGCACTGTATGGCTCATATAATAACTGGGATAATGTGCTAGTTTGAAAACGTTCATTCGTACAAAATAGTTTTTAGTACAAAGTTAATTCACCATCAAAAGTCACATAATAAGACGAACGAAAACATACTTCAAACCAATTGCAATAAAAACCATATTTTCATACTTTGCAGTTACAAGTAAAGACGTATCAGAAACAGAGACGGATTCGGACGTGTTGTTCGAAACTAAAAGCAAGACGACATC
>NWSH02000556.1:5733106-5743417 GCA_002382865.2 Heliothis virescens
GGATGATTGATGAACCAAGAACCTTTGATAAATACCGTGACAATAATGACAGTGATATGATCATGGATGCAACAAACTTTTGGAGAAAATACCTTGTAACTACAGGTGCGGGTGACTGTCCTTTAACTCTGAGTGTATACCAGTGGGTCATAAAATGCGGAATGGTATATGTAAATGTGTGCCTGGCACAGAGGAGAATGCTCAAGGAGCTTGCGTTCAGACAATGAGACCGTTTTCTAAAGGCCCAACAATATCGGTTGATTCCATGGAGAAAAGTGATGATGAATTGAAAAATGATTTCTGAAAACTGAAACTTCTTCACAAAAAGTGTGCAAACTTTGACAGTCTCTATTTTATCTAAGCAGGTAATCTCTTTACTAGTCCATTTAGAAATCAAGAGCTAATGCGGAGAGGAAACCTAGTAACAAGAGGCATAATAATTTTCATTAATCAAATTAATTGTTCTGTGGTACGATAATAAATCTCAATTACAAATCATAAATAGATAAGCCATACAATATTACTGTTTTAGTTAAGTTTGTAAAATGGGATTGCTGTGCAGTTTACTGATCTCCTTACAGCCTTCTTGACCAATACACACTCAAGCAATATAATTTGAACCCATATATTGTATTTGTTAGGTACAATTGCCAGACAATGAAGTGACCTTGGCTGCATACACTATTCCTGATGAGAAGCTACAATGAGTCATTATAACTATGTGTGGACTCTAGTTGACCAACCAAAAGGAGGTTTTACAGGTAATAACTATGAGATGCACTTTTTGTGCTTTTGCTAATGATAAAGAAAATATTATGTTCATGAAATAATGTGAATATTACCTACTTCAAACAAACTCAGTAGTGATATTCTGATTATCTCAGTTTATCCAGTTTATTTAACTGTCAATTTATTTAATAAATAACATTTTAAAACTATTTTTTAAGGTTTAAAATTTGCAATATTATTCATCCAAATGAAAACTACACGAAACTACACTAATCATAAATGCAACTTCTAATGTTCCCAAGGTAACATGAACCAGAATGGAGCTAAAGTCACACTAACAGAACTTGACAGAAGGCCAGTACCGTTTCAAGGTGACGGTAAATGGTACAACTCTTATGGGGAAGGTTTTGCGAATGTGACAGTGTTGCCACACATCGCGTGAATATCCGCCCCAAGTTGTCATCACGCCACAACTCAAACTGTGAAGCTTCCTAATACCGTTGCAGTACTTGATGGCAGCGCTAGTAAGGTAGGAACAGCTTCTTAAAAACTATTATTGATTGATCAACATCTTTTTTTTAACGGCAGCCTCAACTCATTGTTCCTGAGACATTTTGCGGTCGATGATAAATCTGAAGCTCAGTACCTAAGCCAAATAAAAAAATTACATTTTTTTTTTGATACCTACGAAACCTACTGCTAATTTTGATCTCTTTATTTTGTCGATTATACCATCCGCGTTACGTCTACCATAACAACAACTTAAATCAGATATTTACTAATATCACATATGGTGTACATAGCATTACAAAGTTTACATCAGTTATTTTAGCTGTGTGTAATATAATTTCCTAAACCCACAGGACGACGACGCTATCATATCCTGGCACTGGACCTAACATCAGGCCCTATCGGTTACCAGCCTCCTTTGCAAGACGGGCCTACTTTAGTGCTGAACGATCTGAAACAGCCTGGCAACTACACGTTCAAGTTGACAGTTGAAGACTCGGATCATGTGAAGAACTCGACGGCAGCTAATATCACTGTGTTGAATCATACGGATTACCCCCTGAGGCTAATGCGGGTGAGTTTCAACTAAATAGATTATTTTGGTCTTATAAGAATTCAATTCGAATAATTATTAACCGACTTCAGAAAAAAGGAGGAGGTTCTCAATTCGGTTGTCTGTCTTTTTTTTAATTAAATTTTATGATTATTCATTCAATTCGGTCGGTATAGACAAGGCCACTTTTCCTACTTTATGGACGCTTTTCATGTACTTTTGGTGATGAACCAAATCGATTTCGATAATTCGCGCGCGAAGTCTATTAATGTTGTCAATGTAAGTGCAAATTCCTCAATCCCTAAATATTACTTTTGTTTACTTCAGGACAAGACGTAATAAATATATTTGCCGAATAACAACCTGACTCTGAATGGAAGTCTCTCGCGGACGACGACACGAGATCACGTCCTGGGAATGGACGAAATCAGCTGAGGACGAAAATAAGCCGTTGATATGCAAAACACGCACTCTCCTTATTTACAAGTAAGCTCATGGTATTTTTGTATGTCTGCTTCATATACCTGTTTCTCGGGGTTTCATTAGCGTCCCGGGGGAACTCTACCTGGACAAAATATAGCCCATGTTTCTCGCGATAATGGAGATCCCAACAGTGAAAGAATATTGCATGTGTACGTCATGATAACAAGACATGGAGTGTTGAACCAAAAATGTTCCCTTTGCCTAACTCGATTTCACAAAAAAACCTGTTTTCGAGCACGGCTATGTATGATATTTTTAGTAACGCTCACAAAAGCTGTAATGTTTCGTTACATGGGAAGCTATTCCGGTCATGTTCCAATTATTCCTGTTCAATGCCGCCGTCCTTATTATAAACATTACATTAAACCATAGATAAGAACTAATGAAAAAACGAGGTTTATAATCATATCCTTTTTTGTTATCGCCCCTTATCAATCTAGCGCATGGTGCGTTTTACAGTGTTTCCTCTTTTTATAAACATTTATGTTATATTTCAATCGTTTGACTGCTGTTAGAAACGATTTAGGACTTATTATAATTTAGAATAGCGCAATAAATAGGGACCGTTTAAGCGCTTTTCAACTCGAATTAGCGTTGAAACATTGGGGACGCAGTTTCAACGCGTCCTCGAGGAACTATTTCCCAAGCCAGATAAATAGACCTATAATAGATCTGTATACCATATTTCATTTAATTTCATTCTCTATTAAAAATTCCAGCTATCGAATCTATCGGAAGGCGTGTACACATCGTGCTGAAAGTGACGGACTCGTCCGGCCAGTCGTCCACAGCCGATGTGCATGTGTTCGTCAAACCACCGACCAACACGCCGCCTGTGGCTGATGCGCAAGCTGAGGCTGTAAGTATCCGAAGATAAATTAAAAAGCAAATATATTGCTAGTCGCATTGAAAAACTACCATAAGTTATATTTATGGTTAGGCTAGCTAAAGTTGGTATTTGTAACGTCTAGCATAATGTTTTCACTTTGCATTGCAAATAATCTGCTAGATTGTGTTCCATTAACCAATAGTCGTGGAAAATGGGGACGCCTATTTATGACCATTTACCCCTGTGTCTGCCAAAAGCGCAGATTGTAGCCGCGCACGCCTTAGCTGGCATTGATTCCTTTTAATGGATAATGGAAGAGGAAAATTTTTGTTACAATAATTATTTAATGGAAAAGGAAGTTTATGTAAGGGTAAAATGCATGATGACATTACTAATGAATTATTCTCTTACCAAATTCATAATTTATTCTTAGCGTATCAAATGGGTAACTTATATATGCATGCTGGTTCTTAAACGAATGCTTTATCAAATTGTGGTGATGGATCAAATATATTCAACAAACCACTGCATGATACCAACCACTGACCAACGATGCAACTGAAAAATGGCTCCTTGCGGTATTCAAGCATATTAAATAAGTCAATCTTATGAAAGGATCTCACAGAAAAAACTTTATAAAAATAATAAGTTGGTTTACATTACCGACTTGTAAATAAGGGTAATCATTGAATACCTATTTATTATTCTAAGATAACATATTTAATTTGTATGACTATCGCAACGAACCATACATACAACTAATCAACACAACATTGTAATATAATATACTTGCAGTTCATATCACTACCTCAAACGTGGATCATCCTGAACGGTTCAGCATCGCACGATGACCATAGGATAGTCGCGTACACCTGGCGTTGCCTGTCCGGTCCTACTAACTCTAACATTATCAATTTTAACGAGTCTGTCGCGAATGCCACGGCTCTCACCAAAGGGCAGTACGTTTCTCGCTGACTGTACTCGACGATAATGGCAACTCTGCGTCCGATAATGTCACCGTCACTGTTACACAAAGTAAGTTTGCTATTTCTTCTTGTATGATATGCTTTTTAGAATTTTCTGTAGCTCATTATAAAGTCTTCGAGCTAGAATTTTGTAAAGACCTGTTTTAAGCGATAAAGAGCCTTTGGTTATATATTTTCTTCAAAACAGGTTTGTGCTTCGATGTCTCAAGCTTTAAGAGTATGGGACCATAACTAAAACTAAAATTAGTACATGAAGTTTAACATGTCAAATATTTTATTCATATTTATATGGTTAAAAAAGATGTGATTTCTGTAATATTGAATAATGCATGACTGGGAATCATATTTTGGTGGAATTTAACTGTGTACTTTTATGGTTGACACATACATTTATCGTACCAATGTATGGACAAAAGAACACTGTATCATACACACCATACTAATCTCTGTTTCCAACCATTGACTTCATTTTCGACACACATATTTAAATATCGCCCCACCCCTATCGACAAAACGCTTCCTTACTGTACACCGAAGAAAAGTCTATTACCCAAATTATAATCACCTATTGTTACTGTAAATCCTATCCACAGATAAAAACAGTCCTCCAAAGCGGACGCGGGCGGTGACCTAGTACTGAACTTACCAGTAACAGTGCTCATACTGAATGGCTCGAAGTCCTCGGATGACTTCCGCATCGTGTCGTGGAAGTGGAGCCGCTCCCCGTCCGGGTTAGCTGCTGGCACCGTCATACTCAATTCTGATACCCAGCCTGTGCTTATGGTAAGTGGTGATAAATCGGGAGTTAGACGTTTTGTGGTATGGTAGTGTTAGATTTTTTTGCAGACAATTTTACTCTTATGGATATAGGTTGATTTTTAATATCACGTGCTGGCAGAAGATATTTAAATGTAACATACATCAATAGAAAACCTTTATCAAATTGATTATCACACTTTGAGTGGCTTTTATTTGAAACTTTAATTATTCTTGTCTAGTTTTACAAAATTGGCGGCTATCATATCATCGATCCAATTGTTTAAACTTTTTCAAGTAAAATCTCACATAGCAATAATTATTATTTCGTTCCTCCGCAGCTACAAACATAGAAGCAGGCAGATACTTTACGAGCTGACAGTGACGGACGACCAGGGCGAGTCAGACAAGGACACCGTGAGCGTGCAGGTCAAACCAGACCCCTGGAGATGAACCTCATGGAGTTGACCTTGAACGTACCCATTTCGACCTTCACGCAAAGCCAGCTCGACTCACTAGTGCAGAAGATGACCTTACTCCTCAAAGATGATATCAGAGTTAACGTCACGGAGGTGCATGGGCAAATTGATTCTGGAAATACGCAGTTGATTTTCTTCTTATCTGAACAGGTAAGAAAACATGTCAAAGATAAATTCTTAATCTTCCGCTTACTTTATGACTGCATGCATCATCTGCCTTGCCCTTTCCCAACTACTTTGGGGTCGATTTCCAGTCTAACCAGATACATCTAAGTACCGGTGTTTTACATGGAACTACCTATTTGACCTTCTCCTTGAGATTTATTGTTAAATTTTCCGACTTCTGACTCTCTTTCTCCAATTTATGGTGGGTCCCAGTTACCGTACCTTTCGAAACACGCAAGAACTCATCATGCCAAGATGGTCACCCAACTACGCATCTACTGCTGTTAGCTTAGCCACGACCTTATATTACTTTTGAGTCAAAAGTGTGTGTCCTACATGATCAACGACACTCTCAAGCTGCGTACGGCTGACTATTGCTTATACGTTGAATATTACCGCTCGGGCCGAGCACGGCCGTAGCGCATTTCGGCAAGGTGGCATTAAAAGATCGTGGAGGAATTTTTACCGGAACGTTAAGCTAATTTACTGCTCACGTTATTCCAGGGCAAAGCAGTAGAAGGTATCCGCGCCCTGTCGCTGGTGCGCGGCACGTCGGGGTCGTGGGGCTCGTGGGGCGGCGGCGCGGTGCGCTCGCTGCGCTGCCTGTCGCGTGCTCGGGCCGCGGCGTGTGCGACCACGCGGCGCGCGCCTGCCGCTGCGACGCCTTCTGGATGCAGAGCCTGCTGGCGCAGCTCGACCCCGACGCGCAGCCCGACTGCGGTAACGAACTGCTACCTTACTATGAGGACTGTTTAACACTTTATTCCAGATTCCAGAGTTATCACATGTACATACCTTCAAGGCTTAATGATTCACGAGTCAATGTACAGACGCCAGCATATCAACCTCCCTCAATCTATTAAATTTCTTCAATAGATTTTCAACTGATGTTCGATTGGTAAAATTTGCCAGATTCGGGTAGATTGACTGACTGTCCTCTATACCGACAAGGACAATTATATTCTCCGCAGAATGGTCGGTAGTGTACGCGAGCCTGGGCGGCGTGGCGGCCCTGTGCGGGCTGTGCGCGCTGGGCTGGGCGTGCGCGCGGGCGCTGCGCCGCGCCTGCGCGCCGCGCAAGCCGCGCGCGCGCCCCAAGTACCGCCTGCTGCCGCTCGCCGACACAGAGGACAAACCATGTAAATATTGTACGGCGCATCACATACTATTATTATACCTGTTTTTATTATAGAATTTGCAGTTTTTCAAAACTTATTAAAGCAAACTAGCATAATTAGTTAATTCGACTGATTTGACAGACGTGTTCACTCGATTTGGCCGACGCACCTACGCGCTGAACATTCCGCGATAAAGAAAATCTAACGCGCATGCACTGTATGGCTCATATAATAACTGGGATAATGTGCTAGTTTGAAAACGTTCATTCGTACAAAATAGTTTTTAGTACAAAGTTAATTCACCATCAAAAGTCACATAATAAGACGAACGAAAACATACTTCAAACCAATTGCAATAAAAACCATATTTTCATACTTTGCAGTTACAAGTAAAGACGTATCAGAAACAGAGACGGATTCGGACGTGTTGTTCGAAACTAAAAGCAAGACGACATCGTTCGCCACCCGCACCATGAACGGCGAGGCGTCGCAAGGCAACGGCTGGAAGAAAAACGGACACTATAAGACCTCTAGAAAAGTGAAGACGTAGTTCATTGCTCTGCGCCTTAGCTGCCTGCGTATTCAGACAGCTTTTGGTCACTGTAAGTAAACAACTTACATATTCCCAACACGGACATTCATGACACGTTGCCATTCCAAATTGTGTATAATAACGCGAATAGTGTTACTGCAGATAGTGTAGAACAAATGCTAGAGTGAATTATAATCGCCTAAAATGTCGTTCATGTTTAGGTTAAGTAGTAAGATAATGTCATACATTGAAATAGTTGGATCGGACATGTATATTGGTTTTGGAATGATCTCCGGTGTAATTTGTTATTTATTACAATGCGTACATCTGTGCCTGCTGTACAAGACTCGTATATATTACTATACTAAGGATTCAAGCACCCTTGTTCGGGCTATTTTAACTCTATGATTTACCATTAATGAGGCAGAATTTGGTTTTTTATTGGCTCAATGTGCTTGGTGAATAGCCTTTTTTGTTTATTTACCAAAAACGACAGTTGGATGTACTGCTGCAGCTGATAAAGATTTAATTCCGTGAGGCTTTTACTTTTTAAGGTATTCGGCCTTTAGTATCGTTAAATACAGAGGGACCAAATCGGGTTTATTCTATTCCATTTCCCAGTGCGCTTTCAATCTTTACCATTACTCCCTCTGTTTTTTTTTAATTATCGACCCTAATTTGCAGGCAGAGGCTCGAAATTAATATTTGTGGTTTCAACTTCGATTCCATTCCAGGGAGATTCAAAAAACGGCTATGAAAAAAAACTTAATAATATAGAAAGTAGCAACTAGATTAGGATAGGTTTTTTACTTATAAACATTACGTGGAGAGGGTTGCTGTACAGAGATGTGATTGATCTAGGTAAAGGTATCTAAAATACAAATATAAGGTACAAAATACGTATTTAACCTTGTATTTGAATTACTTTTCTGATAATATTTTTTGGTTTTTTTTTTTTAGATGCATTTGTTTATTACCTTGGTTTTTGAAAAATCTTTTTCGTCAAAATACTTTTTTAAACCGAATAATAATCGCAACGTAAACGGTATGATGAAGATGGCGTCTTAGCCGATTGTCGGTCACGGCGGCTGTTCTCATATAAAGCGATCAGCCAGTTGCGCAGGACATATTATAGTGCACAAGCATTTGCGCAGATACAGGTGCACTCTCATAACCCGATGGGACGGCAAACCAAAACAAACGCTATACCAAATGAGTAACAGTATTTTGTATTTCAAATCTTCTTAATGGGGTAGCTACTTATTTATCACATCTCTGTTGTTATATACACCTTTATTTGTTTTCATTAAAATGAGAGATATGAGCACATGCGAAGCACAAAATGAAATCGTGAATTTGAACAGATAACAACCCTGTTGATGTATTAAATATATTTTTTTGTATAAATGTGGTCGGATGCAAATGTCTAAAATTGTTATTATAAATCGGAGGTATCAAATAGTTTGTAAGTCTGTATAAGTAGAGATGTATTCTATAGAAATTGTGTAAAAACTTCTTAAGAGATAGAAATAAGCATAATTTTATTTACTTACATTAGCATCGATTATTTTAATCTTTACTTTTCTTATACAATTATATCAAAGTTATTTATTTGAACGATACTTTGTTGGTATTCATATTTTTTTATTTATTCATCGTGTATCTTATCAATTTATTTATTGGATTTTAACATATTATTTACATGATACTTTTCGAGTGTGAAATTAGGAATATGGTATTGTTATCGTTGTTGCAAATTGTTAAATTATAACTTTCATAAAAAACAGGACACTTTGCCAGATATCATATTTTCCTTATAAGAATTATTTATCATATGTAGTATTGTTACGGTTATGTTATTCGTTATATTGTAATTGATTAAGGCGTCTTTTGTATGGCAAGACATTAAGTGTGACCAGACTTAAGTTAATATTTGCATAATTGAATAATCTAGTCGTGTTAAGTGATAATATTTTAGATTTTAGTACACGTTGCGTATGTATTATTTATGTAAAATATTTTTACTGTGATTTTGACAAGTATTTTATCATTTGAGTGTACTTAAGTTCTTCGGAAATAAAGTCGCAACATGCTTCGTATTCGTTTGTTTTACATGTTTTTCTACCTCTATTCGTTGATATCGCTCACCACGTTATTAATAATATACTCACACATATCGATACCAGAAGTATCAATTAACGTAAGGGACATTTTGGCGAAAATGAGTTATATATATCATTGGATTCAGAATTTTCTGCTCTATCGATTGGTATTATTGAAAAAATTCTATCATTAAAAAAAAATCCCTTACATTAAAAAAATTTGGCCTGCGTAAAACGATTTATGACAAAAAAACTGATGTAACAGACGATTTCATTTTCTTTTCTCTGTATAATACAGTAAGTGACAGTATTAAATAATTTACACCCTTACCTTAAACCTCAAATCAGTCGATTTATCTAACACGTCCCTTACTTCAATTAATGATTAGAGATTTATCAAGAATTCAGCCGCTTTCCCGTGGGAACTACTCCGCGCACCCAGATAAAAAGTAGCCTATAGCCTTCCTCGATAAATGGGCTATCTAACACTGAAAGAATTTTTCAAATCGGACCAGTAGTTCCTGAGATTAGGGCGTTCAAACAAACAAACTCTTCAGCTTTATAATATTAGTATAGATAGGAGATGCCAATTTGTAATAATTTTCTAATATAGGGTATTCTAAAATCATAAAATTCTATTGTCGAATTGTTAATTTTTCGATATAACAAAAATTCACTAAGCATATTTGGATGAAGCATATTGGACTTTTACGTAGACATAAAGTGGGAAATTAAATATATTATTAACAATAAATCCTTTTATTGTTGTATCCCTGAATTTCATTTAAATCGATGAAAACTAAGCTGAAACTAACATTAATCATGCAAATAACCTATTTCCATGGTGTTATAATACCATAATTTTAGTAGAAAATCTATGGTTACATCAAATGGCTACACTGTAAAAGTCCTTTACAATAGAATTACGTATAATTTTCCATTGCTCTCGTTGCTTACACTATGCTTGACGGTTTACACATAAAATATTAGTAACGTAAGGCACAACTAAACATATTTTTTTAATGTAAGGGACATGCTATATTTTAAACCGCTGGGTATTCCTAAATCA
>NWSH02000556.1:5746778-5781320 GCA_002382865.2 Heliothis virescens
TTCGTTTATAGCATGAAAGAAGAGGAAATTCTAAGAAACTTTGCTCTAGACACAATTATAATTGGAGCAGACAGTAAAAAGTTATAGACAGATTTAAAAAAATAAAATCGTTTTTTGGCTCTCCTGAAAAATCGTGTTTTGTCCCTTACATTAATTGATACTTCTGGTATCGATATGTACTTCTTTAAGTTATTTCTAATTAAAATCTAAACGGAAAGATTTACAGAAGAATGTAATTTTAATTTTATAGCTATTCTGTACAATAACAAAAGTTCCACGGATTGTAAAAATGACTTTCCGTGACGAGAACAAGTGACCTTGAAATTATGTAAGCCATAGGGGAGACTAGTACCTAGGTACAGACGACAGCAGGTTAACGTATACGAATCTGTCAAATTTTACCAGTCAAACATTAACCTTCCACTATTGCAATAAGGTTGAAAATCTATCTCAGAAATTTGACAGATTGTGGTAACTTGATGTGCTGTCGTCTGTACCATAATTATGATGAGTCTATAGTTTATTCTATGTTGTCACGCAATCCGCGATTTATTTGTGTCAAGTAAACCGCGAATGGATCGTTGCTATTGTCTGCCCAACAGACACACAGACGGTCGATCAGAGGTTAAAGCTAAGGACATAATATTTATAGTTGGAACTTTGTTATAACTATACCTGTCGTGATACCACAGCGTCTCAGAGACGCGAAAATTGGTTGTAGGCACTGTGTCCATATTTTTTTGAACTGCATTTATGGCAGTGATAAGTTTCCGACTTCTCGTTGAAATGAAAGTTATTAAACCTGCGTTCCAAAACAATAATACTCAGTTACAGTAGAATGGGTGTCTAAACTTAACTGACAAAGATAAAATAAAACGCAGAGTACTCATATAAACAATTTATTTATTATAAAATGTATTGCTTTCTTATAGATAGTGATCGGTTGCTAAAGTTTATAAGTGATTGAACACTTCATTGATTATTTTAGGCAAAATAGGCACTCGACCACAATAGATAAGTAGGTAGGCACCAAAGGTCGAATAAAATTTAAGTTATCTTGGTTGCCTCAATGTTTCTTCAGAAAATAACTATCAATTTTGTTGTTTGTTACAACGTGTTTGATAACAAAATGATATCACACTATAACTGATAGTTCCAAAGCGGTTTTTTTGGTTACAAAGTCCATTTGAAGTTCGACTTTGTACTCATTAGTAATTTATTTGAAAGTTTACGTTTCTGGACTTTGACTCGTGGGTTTTTGCATCATTTCCATGATTCATGGACAGAACATAATATCTAGGAATAATAATAAAAAATGTTATACGTATTATCCAGAGACTATTTGTCTACATAATAGGACACGAGAATGTGTAAAAGAAATCATTGAAAATCGGTTACAGCTAAGCTTCAAGGGGTTATGACTACTTAAAGATCTCATAAATTAAGCAGGATCGCTCATAAGGACTATGATCCCTGTGGATCCACCCATGTAACGTCGGGTCCGTCATAATATTAGGAAGCATCAAAAGCCTACTCTACTCTCGGACCAAATATAACAATTCGCGTCTAGCCAATGCTAATAGAGAGCTGTTACTACTTTCACATTACGCACTGTTACGTTTCAACGTCAACAGTACTGTAATTTTAGTCATCACTGGATTAAAAAACTTATCTAGTCCTACACATCTGATAAATGATGTTTGTTCACCAAAAAGTTAAAATTATTATCAGATCAGATAAGAATAAATTAATAAATTATTCTAATTAATTAAGCATATTATTTATTATTGTTTTTTGGAATGTAATAGTACAGTCGGCTCCAGTAATGAACAGTCCTACAAGATATTCGTATAAAAAACTTTATAAGTGCATCATAATTGGTTTATAATATTCTTATGGTGAAGAGTGAGGCTATGGTATCGATATCTCGCTTTTTATGTCACACGGCTAACAGATTAGAAAAGCCTAAAAAAAACTTGTTTCTCAAGGAATTAGCAAAATATTTATTATATTTTTGGTTGTGTTTCAAGATGCTTTGGTATAAGAATATCTAATATAAAATTTACCTATCCAATTAATGAAGGCGTCTGTACCAAACAAATATTATAATAAATACAATTACTAGAGTATTTTTCCTTAAAATTATTTTAACAGTTTGTTACTACAGAGTATTTAAGCATTTACTTATTTAAGTTACCATTCTACAGCTTAATCTCGATAAAATTTTAGGAAACGCATCCCAATTACATAAGTATTTTCATTAGTTAACAATTACTCACATTTACACAATCAAGCCAGAAAGCAGTTCATACATTTTTAGTTAAGAAACTGGATTTAATTTAAAGCTATCTTCGCAAATAAATGCTGATGCAACAATTATCAAGAGACACAAAGGTCAATATTTTTATCGGTAGTTAAAATCTAGTCATCATGACAAGGAGTATTCCAGAACGATTCTCCATTACTCCATAACTGCAATTCTATACATTTCCGATACCACGAATTTATCATTAGTACACTAATAACACCTTTCTGGTGGATCAACTTTTTAATTAAGTAACATGCATTAACTTATCTACTTGTACGTTATTTCACTAATGAAACGCTTTTATCATGCGCTAAATAGTTATCACTACAGGCGAGGTAGGTACGCACGATATATCCTTTCGTATCTTGTATATTTTATTTTATTGCTGAATACATTCACAACCAATGTTTGTGTATAATGTTATCGGCATAATCAGTTATCTCAATGAACGATTGCGTAATTAAGAAATGAGTCGCTTGAGAACATTACAGTAGAATAAACAGCCTTGTTCACATGACGGTATTCAATTGTTTAAGGATGACTGCATTGAAACACAGTCATAGATAGTTTCAGTTTTAAGAATTGAATACTATTGTTACGTTTCTCTCGGGCTGTTTGATTAAGAATGTTTTAATTGTTTACAAATAGGCCATGAAACTTGAAAGATTTACGAACACGTTACCAGAGACAGCACAGAAGATATTATTTAACAATAAGTACAATTCATGACAACTCCGTGACACAGCTAGTCATAACAATTGAAACTAGTTGTAAACTCTCAAGACAATATTTTATAGGAATAAATGACAAAGGTCAATAGCATATTACCAGACCACTTTAATCAATAATACAATATATCATTGACTAAACATTAAATAAAAGGAATATAATTTAAGCCAATTTAGTAACTTAACTTTATCATAATATCAATGAGCAATTTTGAAAGAAAAAAAAATACAAATGTAGATGCTAATAATATAATTAATATAGGAACCAACTTATTCATACAACTAATCAATTTTAATGTTGGTTTCTCAATTGGGGTTATTTTTATCACTTTCAAATGAATAACCCATAAAATGTATTTATGTTATCACATCAGCAGTGTCTCTATAATTTCCACTTCCAATTTTCAAATTCTGAATCTATATATTTCCCAAACCTTTTACTTCTGTAACCATGCACCAATTAAAATAAATTAATTCTAATAACAAACCTCAAAACATTAAGTGAGGTTATCACTAGGCTACACTATCTAAATTGTTACTATCTCATTATTATTTGGCCTTTTTCTTTCCCGATCTTACAGTTTTTTCAACTTCAGAAGACCAAACTGACCGGTTTACCCTTTCTCCTAAAATATATCCACCACACGCAAATGAAAGACAGAATAGATAGAAACCTACTCTCAGAGGCCAGTTCAAAACATGCAAGATAGGATACACCCAAAAACCAGTATTGTAGTAAATAACATGTACCCAAACTAAATAACAAATCATGAAGAAGGAAAGAATAGACAATCCTACTTTTCGTTTGGGGTACATTCTGAATGATGTAAGCAGTTCAATCACTATGAACACAACTATGTTTGAATGCATCACATGATTAAGCCATGTGGGGAAGAATTCATCCATGCTCCTGGGCAAAATTAACTCTCTGTCAACAGCATATATACTCCAAAATGATACTCCAACAAATAGTGCCAATGGGAAAGCTAGAGAACTAAAAACTGTGTCCTTAATTCTTCTTATGAGGGGCTTCTGTGATGGTGAAGGTTCATTGGTACCAAAAATATCATTGAGCAGTGCCAGTGTAAAGTATGTGGTTTGTATCATCTGTAAAATAATACATTCAAAACCTTAACACAATTCAGATCAGATAGCTACCTATTATTGCATTTTAATGTTGAAATAAGACTTACCGCATCTAAATAAGTTAAATACTTGAATTTGCCTCCGTAAGGTGTTACTGTGGATAAAGGCATTTTAACGTAGACATAGTCATAGTAGCATCCATAGAAAAATTGGATGGCTCCAAATAGATGAAACAATGCCTTCAACATGTTTGGAGTCCCTAGAAAAAAATAACACATTCTTAGTAAGGCTTATGAATAACAGTCTCATTATAATATTACTCAAGAAATTTTCATGTTACATGAAATAATAATGATAACAATTAAAAAAATTGGTGACTACCACAAATTTAGCGCATGAGAAATACTAACCGTTTATTTTCTTTTCTGTTTTTTCGAGAAGTAGCTTATTCAATTGTATCTTTGTTAAATGATCCCGATTATTCACATTAGCACTAAAATAAAGATTTGTGACTTGACTTTCAAACCACTGATTGACAATGCCTGTCTAGCAGGAACGCTGACGCTGAATGACTGCGGCTGTCTGTCATTGCTGTCAGTGCCATGACAGTATCGCGGAATGACATTTATAGTGAAGACCCTCTGGTAGAGACAAGAAATTCACATTACGCATCGGTAAAAATTATCGGTTTGTTTAATTTCGCGATTACGCCAAATTTTGCTAGATTAATTTAACAGGTTCAACCCGTTAATTGAACAATATCAATCAACTCGTCCAGTTTTATAATAGTTAAGGCGCTCAAAACGTTATACGTTCGCGTTGATTGGCCCAGGAGGACCCACCCTTATAACCTAAACCGACCGATCTACAATTCGGACGGATGCCCTTATTAGGCCGGGTTGCTCGATTTAACTTTAACTATAACCTAAACTTAACCGGCCCAATTTGACCAATGGGCGGACATGTCACGACCGGTTAAGGTAAAGTTATACATAGTTAAGGCTCTAGACAGACGGACTGCATTTCAAATGCAATCCAACTGCAAATTGCAGTTTGAATGCAGTTGACACGGTCAAACACTCGGCGTGCAATAAGCATTAGTCCCGAACACACATTCATAGACGCGTGATTGAATGGCGATACTGAGTCAAAGGGCTAGCTGTTTGATTGAACGGCTATTTCAATAATTAGCTGCGAGATAGATAACGTGCCGTGATTCAGTTGTGTCGACAGCACTCACTACAAAAGAATAAAAGACGTAATTTAATTATAAATAAACATTTATTTCGATTAGGTAAGTATATGTAATTATGGGTAATATATCCCAGTCCGATTGGACGACCTCAAATGCTTTGATGAGACCGCACGGTGGGGTATTATCAAAGCATTTGAGGTTGACTATGAAATAAGATGGTAAGAAAAGATTCGTGCAATCGCACGTACGTAGCTATGAAATATGGAGTAGAATTTAATCCCATTTCAATACACTGACGATGTGTACCTTCCACAGTAAGCATAATGGCATAAAACCCATGTAAAATTTAACATGATAATACAATATTCCCTTAAAAATGTCCTAAGACAAAGGTCTACTATCAAATAGCCATTTTTCAGTGCTAGTAACCGTCGTAGGTGTGGATCTCACAGTAGCGAAAATCCATTTTCTTTCATAACAAGTGTTGCTCTGTTGTCCTTAGTTTTTAATAGGCGGTAGTCGGGCATAAGGCAAAGGTGCAGTATCAGGTACGGGGGCAACAAACGCTTTAGGGTAGGGGCGCATGTACTTGGGTGTCGTTGTCGGCAGTTCGGGCAGCGCGCCGCGAATTAATTGACGCAGGGCAACGTTACGTCGCCGCAATTCAACCACCTCTTCGTGGATACGTTCGCGCTCTGGAAATAACATACAGAAATACGTTATTGTTAAGAAAAAAAAACAATAAATCATCGGGTAAAAAAGGAATAAATGGAATTTAATAGGGTATGTAAATAAATACACATATAAAATAGGGCGTTACGAACAGACATGCAGATATTACAGCAATGCTTGGTTGGAGCCAAAGTTGTCATAGGTACATACCTACTATGTAAAATGAAAGAAAAATACAACCATAACTACGCACCTTGTAGTATACACAAGTAATTATTTAGTCCGGTCAGTACTCCATCCCAGAACTTGTCTTTTTCTGGTGGGAACACATTTTTCCATTGAGACCAATAATTGCTGATTTCTTCCGCAGTCAGTTTGCGTGATGGTGTTTCAAAATTAGGAGGCTTTAAGCTATCTCTGAAATATTAATTTACAGTAGGAATTAGTTAGATATGTGCGATCTTGCCTCGAGCCTCAGATTTCGACTTTTAGAATTAAGTTATAGCCTATAGCTCGTCTAAGGTGAAAAGACCGTATTAACAGTGCACGGTGCACTTAAAATGACGTAATGAGGCCATTGATATACAAAAAAACCCGAGGCACGTCAATTCAGCGTAGACGGGCTCTATATTCTTGAGATACTAACAGAATATCGTTATATCTCTTCTTGTCAGGAGGAACGAAAGCCGCTATAAACTCACTCAACGCTGTCAACACTTGCATGGGCTCTATTTCCAGAACGTGTCCCACTGAAAGAAGAAAAAAGCAATAAGGCAATTGCATGGATCCTGTTAATCATGCTGCTGTTACTTACGTGGGCATAAAAATGGATTGACATCCTTGGGAGGAGCAGCGTCCTTTTCTTGCGTGGCTACGGTGACCCCTCGCGCTCCAGGCCTCCTGCTAGTTGCTGACCCAGTGTCAGGAGTGCCCGCTGTCACCATGACAGTTGCTGAAATAGGGCACATGGTCATGTAACCACATCGTATCTACATAAAAAACCATATCTATAGCAATAATATTTGAGCTACTGTACCCAACCTTACCTTGAAGATCGCCACATTTCGCCATTATTTCATCAGCCTCCGTAATCATCAGTTGTTCCAACGGCGATAATTCATGACTCCTGTTAACATACGTACACTTTGTAATGAAAACAACTAGCAATTTTTCGCGATGGTACCCGCATCCCGATATTCTAGCTCTACAATAGGGTTTTTTTTCTGATTGTTTCTGTAATTTAGGAGCCTTACTTATGAGTCAAACAAACAAGAAAATGAATCCTCTTTAATATATTAGTAGGTTGAGAAAAAAAATATTCAAATATGTTACGCAAACCTGAAGCCGATGTGCGCTGAACGCGATGTGCTTGCTGAAATACTTCTAGCGGCAATACTTGCACGACCCCTGACCATTGACATCCTGTCTCCTAAAAAAACAACCACATGGCTATTGTAGTTCCTTCTAATCCTACTGATCTTTGCTTGACCAGCTATCCGATAAAAAGAAACAATTATGTGCAATGGATCTCTCACCCCGTGGTCTATTTATAGCTCCTGTGGAATCTGCCTTTGAAATCGCATCCTGTGAGGCGGATGGCGCTGGTTCAGTCGCCACTTCCAAACCGACACAGATCGGACAAAATGCATAGTTCAAAAACGTAGAACACAAAAGTTCTACGTCTTCCTCGGCTTGAATTTCTAGTGCCTTGAAAATAACATAAGAATATAGAATTACTTACCTATAGCTTGTTGACTGGTTCCATGTATTAAGATACATATTCGGGACTTACCATAAAAATAGCATCAAGCGTGCACAAGTTTCTGGAGCTCAACTGATACTTTTCAATCAATTTAAGTAATCTGTGTTCCACTAAAAACCCGGTGTTGTCGGCTACTAGTTGCAGTATATGTCGAACCTAAGAACACCAAAGATGGATGAAATCATCTTAAATCATGACGGCTCTTTTAAAAGAAATGACCTTACCAATTTATCCTTTGCCTCTTCAATATCGCTGCTTGCAGGTTTCTTGACAACATCTTTTGCTGTACGTTTGCTATCAAGTTCTAAAAATAAAAGACTCGGTATGTAGTTGTACTCGTTTAAACAATCAAAGGAGTTAAGAAAGCTATGAATGTGTGGGTACCTACCGCTTTTACTCAATGGATTTCTTGGTGGCTTTTGTGGTGGTGGGGGAGGCGGTTCAGCTAAAATATGTGCATGCAGAGCTATTTCCCCCTGACGCAACTGTTTGCTCAACTCTATACATCTGGCAGTAGACATACGCCACACTTGGGTGAACTTGTAATGATTCACGCGAGAGAAATGATCAGACTTTTTTTCCAAGTCGTCCATTGTCTGCATTAGTTTAACAATTTCGGCGTCAGCTTTTATTTCTTCAATAGCACCGTCATCGGCCGCCTTCCGAATCTTAGCTCTTAAAGAATTTGCTATATCGGACATTTTATTGAGTTTCCTCTTTTGCTGAGACCTTACAAAGACATTCTCCTCTTCACGTTTTTTAAGCACCTATAAGATATATTTATTAATTAGGTGAATCATGAATACCTACCTGATATTTAAACCACGAATCTCACCTGGTAAGTATACCCAATCTTTTCTGTATTAATGATACATGTAGCTTTTAATTTTTCTAATTCCTGTTGCAACTCCTGAATTAAAGATTCCAATTCTATTTTGGCTTCGCGATATTTCTCATGATGGTCCCACATGATGGTCTCCATTTCTCGTTTGTGTTCTTCTAACTGGAGACAACAAAAAAAGAGCGTAATTAAGCAGAAATATTTATGTTATCGTGCTATTGTTAATACCTATGTATTTCTACCTGTAAAAATCTGTACTCCAAATGTGCAACTTCCTCCTTATCACACTGTTTGTAAAGAGCTTCCCATCTCTTGTTGTTGTGTTCAGTCATCGCTACTCGTTCAATATTAACCGCCGTTTCTATCAAACTTAGCTGTTTTGCGTAAGCCCTTTGCATGATTGTTACTTGCTTCTCAATTCTATCAGACAGTTCTTTTATATCATTATCCTGTAATCGGAGTAAATTATGAATTATTTTATTTTTCTTCACTCATCCCTGCAACCTATTGACCTACATAAATTGGGGACATCACGTAACCTGTTTCTCTAAATCTTCATAATAAGCCTCATCCATCCTTTTGAGATCACTTTTAAGTTCAGCTATGAGAGCATCCTTTTGTGCAAGTAGATCGTCACATTTCTTCTTCTGCTCCTTCATCTCAGCATCTATGTCTAACGGGTCCTTAATTGTCAACATGTTATCCCAGTTTCCCGAAATAGCTTCATACTGGATCTGAGCGCTGCTTGCTTCAGCTTCTATCTTCTGCATGGAACCTTTTAAAATATAAGTAGGTTCATTTTAACAAAACCTTTTCTTTAGGTTAACAAAACCTAATAGGTACGTAGTAGGTAGGTACATTATGATTAGGTACCTAGGTAATATCATACCTAATTGAATGGTGGCTAAGTTCCTTCAGAAGCTTAAAGATACGACGAGGATTTGAATGTTTGGCTATTCATTATTTTGTAGAAAGGACTGGAAGTATCTCTATTAGGAAGTACAGGAGTTTGGTAGTTTCTCCTCTGCAGACACTTTAAAACTATTAGAATTTGATAGGTTACGGATAAGTTAGTTCTATCCAGTGAAATTGGGCGTCCGGTTATAATAAATCTATTCAAATTTATAAATTGCAGCTAAATAAAAAAAAAAAGTTACTTCTCATTTTATGAAAGAACTGCGTGCGCCTGACGACTTCGCGCTCGTCGGTGGTGACCTTGACATTAGTGACTTTGGCAGCGCCATCCAACGCCAGCCGCTGCAGCTCTTCAGCTGCTGTGGCAGTTGCCTGTTCTATGGGACTCGTTTCTTCTTCCGCCGCGGCTTCCTCGTCGGGCTGATCAGCTCTTAAATAAACAGTGGGTACAGTTAGGTACCTGGTTACTTATTAGAAGGGACCTCACATATTCTGGTAAATGTGTGACATAAGTGTCTCGGTACAGTGTTGCCCAGATAACTGGGTTAAGGAGATCAGATTAGCAGTTGGTCTTCTGGTCAGCTGCACCCGGTTAGATCGAATGACGACCCCAACAAGGCAGGAATCTATACTGACGATGCCCACATCACAACAACAGATTGATAGTCAGTAACAGATTGTTTTTTTTTTATCTTCTTAGGATCTTTATATTCGAGCTCCTCCCCCGAGTATGTACCCAAACAGAACGACATACCCAGGTAGATAAAACGGCCTATAGAGATAACGATTTAATGCCTAATTACCTCTTGAGTGCATCTTGCCTCCTTTTGATTCGAAGAGATCGAGCTGCTTTCCGTTCTTCGGGGTCCACACCAGTGACCTGAGGTTCCTTTGGCGCCAAAACATCATCTTCGTCATCTACATATCTCGACCCCATGCTTTATTTTTTATTATGATATTAAATACGTTTTTAAAGTACACTACAAAAAATCCTTCATGTTGGAATGATAATAACGCGTTGTTATGACAACCAAATAACACTGGAGTGTAACTATGACAACCAATGTAAGTAGGTATACGGAACCAAAAAGTTTAAGATAAAAAATCTAACAACAAATAGTGAATGCTACTTTGCTATAGTCTTTATCTGCACAGAGCAGATATTCAAGTTCTTTACGCATGTGGCTTTGCACTTGGTCTAACTCCACCAAAGCGACGCGAGAGAGCGGGAAGTGGAGAAATTAGTTAAAAGAACAAGTGAGTTGAATAACATCTTCCGTCAACTTATTTAATTTTAGTGGAGTTGAGACACTGTATGCATCAGAGTTTAACTCTCTTCTCCAACATAGTTTTTTAAACCATGGCAAATGTGCTTGTCCACTGGATATGTGGCTTCCTATTGCATGTTGGCTTTTTGTATGTTTTTGTGTATAATATATATCAGCTAAAGGATCAGCTGCTGTGAGTATAATTATGTTTTAAATAAAACACAAGAACCTTTATAGATATTGTTTACTTATGTTTACTTTTTGCTGTTAAGGATGATACCATCGTATTTCTGTTGGAACCACTTCATGGCATCCTCCTTTGTCAGACGATGGGGGAACCCAACCTTGCCTGTCTTGCGTCTCCTGTGGGCTACATTGAAACCTAGAACAATAGACAATAATTTTTAGAAAATCTCTTCAATTAACAAAAAGTATTTAGACAGCCGATATTGCTGGTAATGTGCAACCATACTTTTATGAACATGGAGTAAGTCCCAGTATTCTCCTAAAGTAAGGTTTTTACTATAGCACATTTTTTACAGAGTGATGCTTTGTGGTGATCATCACTCTTGAACAGATGTGCAATTTCAATGCAAATCTGAATTATCAATAGAAAATTTTATAATGTTGTGACATGTACAGACAACAGCAGGCCAACCTATTTGAATCTGTCGAATTTTACCAATCAAACATTAACCTTCCAGTATAAGGTTTAAAATCTATTTAAGAAATTTTACAGATTGTGGTAGCTGGATGTGCTGTTGTCTGTACTATATAAACTTTGAACTATAAACTTTGAATGTGTTTCAATTCATTTTGCAAGATAATCAAAATAAAAGAAAACTAAATTAGATTTAAACATTTACAAAAAGAATACAATGCTTACCGGGTCGGCCCAGTACAACGTAGAAGTCTAGACCATAGATACCAATGGAAGGATCGTATTTGATACCCAAGTCAATGTGTTCCTGAATACCAAAACCGAAGTTTCCTGTGGCAGAGAAGTTGTCACGTCTCAACTCGTATTCCCTAACCTGGAAGGAAAACGATTATGAATTAGTGATGCAAAGATATCAATACTGAATTCTATGTTGTTGAAATATTGTAAAATCATGTACAAAATTAAGCAATAAACAATTTATTTTGTTACACGTATAAGAACTCGGTAGTCAGCCCTGTCCCTTAGAAAATAAATAATATGAAACATATTCTAGTTATAGCTGAATATTCAGTTGAAAACTTGAAATGAACAGACTAGGTAATCTAATGAGTTTTAAGATATTTAAACACCTTCAAGTAATAACTGATTCTATGTGGCATGATAATTTTACAAAATGCAGTCGAGGCAAGGCACATAACAAGTAACTAAAACCAATGCAGAAATTTAAATACAAAAAACAAAAATTAAAACTGAAATTATGTCAGTTCAATTTAGATAAAATCTAAGTAATTTTGAAGTGTTTTAACAAATTATTTTATACTTACTTTGAGACCTCTTTCGAGGATCTCCTCAGCCTTGGCACCACGGACGGTGCAGTGGACCGCAATCTTTTCATTACGACGGATACCAAAGGATCTGACAGTGTACCTGGCCTTTGAGAACACTGGCTGCTGGCCAGTAAGCTGTTCCAACACCTGAAATAACAAACAAATCATTTTAAAGTAAGAAAACTTAGATGTGATACAATCTGATGTCAAAATATTGTGATAGTTGTAATGTTATTTCCGTAAGTATTCTGAACAGTAAAGAACTAGTGCTCAGAAGTTGCAAATTGGAAATATTGCTCTTGCATGAATTTACAAACAGTAACACAAGTTATGTTACTCTTGAACAAGTTCATGCTACCTACTTTTCATTGTCTTAAATGTATTTAGCACACTGGATTTATTTATAAAAAGCATAAGTACATTAATACTACAATGATTTTCACATAAACATTCAGCACTAATCTTAGTAACAGGCGACAGAGGCATATCTCTCTAAATGAAAGCCACTTAATTGAAGTTGTGAGATCTAACAATTTGCAATAACTTTCTAAGACAAGGAATGAACATGGTGTGGTCTCAATTGTCATTGTTTTGAGGGTTATGATAACTATTTGAAAAATTTAATTGCTTATTTCAAACCACTATACACTAACCTTAGCAGCACGAGTCAGCCTGTCACCAGACTCTCCCACACAGATGTTCAGGCAGAGTTTCCTGATGTGAAGGTTTCTCATAACATTTTTGGAGTTATCCTTAGGAGGCTTCTTCTCCTTCTTGTCTTTCTTCAACGCGGGCGGTGGTACACGCTGAAATATATACTCTGAATTTACGGTTTGCACTTTTAACACACATTTCCTTTTAACATACAACAGATTAACCTAAGACCAGGTTATGCCGTATCTACCATCAAAGAACGGGAATAAAACGAAAAATAGGATTTTAATAGGTAACATATTTATATAACTAGAGTATTGAAATATAACACAGTGCAGAATCTACGAAAATTAAACCGATTCAAATGGATAAATTAATACAAAAATCAAAAACACCCACCGCCATGGTTACAACTTATCAAAAAGAACCATAAACAATCTTGTTGCTAAAGTCAATGTCAAACAAGAGACAGAAGCAAAAATAAATATTTTTATTTGAATTCGAACACCTGTCTTTTGAGTACACGAGTTTTGTTCAAAATACAAAATTCCAAATAACTATAGTAGCTTGTGAAGTGAATAGATAATACTCTGAACTACTAATAATTCTACTAAACTCATCAGAAACTACTAATAATACTCTGAACATCGTTGTATACCACCTGTACGGGACTTACAATAAAAACAATACATCAAAGTGTTATTAACATTAACGATCACGCAATGATTTAGCAGCCAAATTTTATTTACACAATTATTTTATCGTGATATTGTGTAATTAATTATACTGTCCGTCTTGGAACACACCTTATTTATAATTAATTTTACTAATCTCTATAAGTTATTGGCAACACTACTAACTGCACTGGCATGGCATCTGGCAGCTTTATTTTGATGATAACGATACTTCCCTAATCCCTTGCCTGCTTCATAATAATAGCCTTCATTCTATTTACTTGAACTTCATAGACAGACAATCTTTTTGACTGGATTTCACTAGACTCATAAAAATATAAAAGTTATTTCTTCCATAACTGACCACTTAATTTAGTCATGGGAACAGTTAGTCTTCATCATTTTCCCAGATCAGGTTTATTGTAGAAAGAAAAAGTGAATACATTAAACTTACCTTCTAGGTATCTTACCAATTATCTTGCTATTCAACGGGAGATATCACTTACCCGAACACAGAATTAAAAGAAATAATGCTTTTTTTTTTAAGTCTCACTTATATTATTGAATAAAATGATTACTTACATAAATAATATAGTATAGTAATAATATAGTAAGTTACAAAACAAAATTTAAAATATTTGCTTTTGTTATAATGCATTTCCGTTGGCATCGCTAACATTTTATAAAACAAAAATCATTAAAATAACTCATAAACTTCGTAAAATTATTCTTCACAATACACACACTTCAGATTGATATTTTTTTATTTTATTATATAATTAATAATATCCATTAGAATCCATATTTTTTCTATCCCTTATTACAGGTGAAATACGTTTTATGATCCTTCTTATTCTATCAAGCTGCTTTACACGCGTGGTGCAGATTTACTGAAATTCAATTGACTTAATTATGTTGATGTGGGTAGGTAAGTAGTTACTTTCTTATTCTTATTTACGACATCAGGAAGATGTCGAATAATTTATCATAGTCAGTTGTGTTGTAGACTTTGTGATAGGTTAACTGCCCTAGTTTGCAAGCAGAAAAGCTTAATCAATAAATCAGTATCCTAGATAACACTACCAATAGGAACCGGATAAGTTTGACTAACATTTTATGATGGCTGAAGAAACGCGAAAATCGAAAAACATCGCAGGTAAAAAGTACAAGAAATTTTATTGCTCTATATGCAATATATTCACAAACTCGGAAAATCAATTAAATCAGCATTTAGAAGGCATTCGCCATCAACAAAAGAAAATATTTTCACCTCCATTGATTATTGACAATTTAGATAAATCTGAATATTATAATAATCACGTGTATGTTCCCGCTTTCATAATTCTCATCATAACAGTATTTGTTTTTTGTTATACAATTGTTTTGCATTCGAATTGACAGCCATCGCTAATGATTAACATAAATAAAACATTAAATTGTAGTTAACGACGCCTTAAATTTCGCGCCATAATTTTAATTGGCGGAGAAGTCGTCCCCAAGCGTTCACGGCTTCTATGCGCACGAACGAACGCGCAGAACAATGAGGTAGCAGCCATTTTATGTCGGTGTCTAAGAAAAACATAATTCGAATGGCCAATCTTAACGAAATTGTGTAATTAGTGATATAATTTATGTGATTCTGTATACACTACTATATTTAGGTGTTTCTTTACTTATGTGAGTAGAATACAACTTTTGCTATACACATATAATGGTATAATAACATAAGCGCGATGAAACCTAACATTTTGCATAAAAAAGAAATAATAATAAATTTGTATCTCATTCCCCCCGTACATTATGAAAGGTCGTTGTATTTCCAATAACTACAAGTCTTTCGTTTGCAAATGTTGTTTATGTTTACAGATAGTAACTAAAGAGTGTTAACACAAAGTACTTTCTGTAGATTTAGCTCGGGATAATATGACATAACTTTCACCGAAACGTTGAATAAAGTATTAAAACCCGTTTTGTTTACATTAGACTTGTATTGGTTACTAAATTACTTGTCGTATGACAACCGGCGTCGCGCAGCCTCGGCTTGAAAGTTGGGGACAAAATTCAATAACGAATTGGCCATTTTATTGATGGCCGGGGGGGAGGCTGGGTGGAGACAGTCGGTCGGTGAGCTTCCGCCATTTAATTTGTTAGACATTTTAGCTGTTTCCATTATGTTTTCTTGTTTACATTTTCGTATATCTACCGATTAGAGTTACCAGTTGTATATGTGAACAAGTTTACATACATATCTGCATATGCTACACAAATATGCTGAAGATAAGCGTTCTTGTGTGAGTGTATGCTATTATATTATTCGTATACATGCCTTTATAACTACCTATCTATTGCGTTTCGCATACATATCTCCGGCTTTTTATGCACCTATCTACTGTGCTCAGTCAACGGCCTAACTATATAAATAAAACTGCAATTTATATTGTACCTACCTACCTGATTTATTTTGTTTTTGTTTACCTGTTTAACCTTTTTTGTTTGTCAAGTGTACTTTGATGTCTAATATTGGCTAGATTAGCGTGTAACCCATGTCGTTATTTGTCTCTTAGCACATTGTACATTGTTTTTTTTTGTTGCCTTGTTTATTTGTTATAACCTGATTTTGTATGATTTTGTTTTTAATTACATTTGTTACGAAAACTTAAGCTTTTTATTTAAAATGAAGTACTCTCTCAATCTACCGAGATTGATGTTTTGTTTATTTATTTGCTTTTTATATATAAAAAAAAAAATTCAAAAACAGTTATATACCGGACATCGGTGATTTTCTTGATGTCATATCTGTTCCTTAAAGCCTTATTGCCTTGTCTCTTACTTGGCGGATTATAATTTTAGATTTATAATTTTCATAAATCAATCAACTAAGCTTTTCGAAATCCATTGTTAGATGCGTTTGTGCACCAAGACTCGGTCCGTTACCTTCCGCATTCAAGCCGTCTCAGTGACTTCAAGTTCCTTATACAAAGCTTTCAAAATAATTATTAGTGTTTTATAATTACCCCCTAATCTATTGATATTCTATGCCAAATACGGCACCTATCGGGAATATTTTCGCCGAAATTGGCAATGTTTAACTACACATGCTGTATTCCGCTTGAAAGTTTGTTTGCCGGCATTTTTAAGAGGCACATGAGACATACCTACCTAATTTTCTCAATCCACATTCACCCTTTTTCTTTTACTCCCATTGTGGTTGTTAATAGCCATGGTTACCGCTTATATTTGGGTGGAATATTAGCTCTTCCTCTGAGTAAATACATATAAATATAAAAAATGTAGAAACTACAAATAGATCCCCTATACTCGCACCTAAGAATGGGATCTTTTACTTAAAAGCTCCCCTTACCCTAGAATATAGTTTGACCGACCCCTAACAGTTGGTGAAAACGAAACCGTCTTCTAACGGTCCCCCGAACCTGTTAGGGGATCCCGAAAACTTAGGGACTGTTGCTAAAATTGGGCATAAGTCATTAAAATAAACGATCTTGATTTTATATGGCCTTACGTTTAACTATGAATACTATGAGAAGGTAATTAAATTGCTTAAATTCTATGGGCAAAAGAATCAAACTGCTCAAAGTCCTCTAATCAGTGATTGACATTTTAGTATTTTAGACTGTCACAATTGGAGGGACTCCAGTAAAATTGAGAAAGTAAATCGAGTAATTGTAGAGCAGTACAGAGGCTAATGTTAAAAGCTGAAGTTTTATGCAGTCCTCAGTTGATCAATAGGACAGTAAAACTGTAAAGTAGGAATTGACTCTTGAAGGTGATATCCCATTATCAAATCTCTTTCAATTCAGACTCACTTTCGGGAAATCGAGACTCCTGTAACCTTCTTATTAAGTGTTATAAACAAGTTAGACTGGTACTCATACAGAGTTAATGCTAAAGACTCGAAGTGCAATTTTCATAGCCATTTGACGTGAAGTTCTTTGCAGGTGGCAGAAGTTGAAAATGGGGGAGCAAAGAGGTCGCCATTAGTTTCCCAGCACATTGGGGCGTAGGCGTCGGGGGTGTGGCACGGGGCGTGGGGGTCCCCGTGCCACCCCCTGGCGACCTACTCGCCACTATCTCCATGTTCGAACAGCAGATCAAGGCTGAACCCATGAGGTAAGGTCCTCCATAGATCCAAGCAGCCAAGGCAACGCATCACTAAAAATAAATACCTAGTAATATTAAATACATACTTGGGAAGTGGCATTGCTATGGTTCAGACTACAAACTTTTAAAGTTCAAAATTGTGCTTTCAAAGTCACACTCACGAAGTCACGAATATCGTGTTCTTGCAATATTGGTTAACAATACCAAACCTATACTTCAAACAATTTACAGTCTAGTTGATTTGATTCCGGTTAAATTAGAAGGGTTATACACTACTGTTCTGCAAAAAAAAAAATAGGCAAAGGACCAGTTGACCTTGTTGGCTTTTTAGGGAAGTCATTAAATTATATTTTTTACGTTGCAGTTTCTACACATCTCATCCACACGTACACACCGGTCCCCCAACCATAATTCGGTCAGATTCAAGCCATGCCTCCATCATCAACATGAACCAACATCACCAAGCACACCAGGAGGATTCTAAAGATAGCCTCATAGTACAACAGCAAGTACAACATCAGCAAGATCTCATGGAACAACACCAGCAACAACAAGAAATGCAACAACAAGACGATGAGGTAATTTGTCAATTAGGGGCCGATGTGTTTATCGACTTCCTACAGTATTATTTGCTCAAATATACAGTCCCATTCTTGTATCTGGTTTTAAAGGAAAGGGGAGATCCCTTTGATTAAATACGGTAGCAAACTTTTTGCATGAGGTCACCTACCATATGATCAATGGATTTTTGTTGGGATTCCCCAACAGGTAGAATTACAGACCGCTGCCTGTTGTAGGCATAAATTATAAAAGTTCGCTATTTCGCACATTTCTAATTCATTTTTTTTTTCAGCTGAGCTTCAAAGGCATGGAAGATGAAGGAGTTGAAATGGATATGGACGGACGACAATGTTCTCAGGTATAACTACCTGCTTAATTATTTTCTAAAACTTAGAGTTTTTTTACTTACAACTTTTAACGTGTTATATGCAATTGTTTCTATAGGGTATGGGAGTGGATATGGGATCAGTACAAACTAAGATGGAAGTATCAAACGGGGGTGGACAGTCCACGCCTCGATCTAAGCCACAGGCCTGTAAGGTGAGTGACATTACGAAGCGTTCTTATGAATACATGGAACTGTAAAAAACTTACAGTGCCTATGATTCAATAAGAGAAACAAAAGGAAAAAACTATTACCATTCCAATCAACAGGTTTATTTCGTCAATTTTAATATACTTTCGTGAATGTTGGTTCACCTGTCATTGGCAACTGTATAAGCCATTTACCTATATCTACATACTGTATTTGTTAATTTATATACAGAAGCTGTTGGTGTACCTTTATTATTAAATAAATAAATAATAAAAAAAAAATACTACAGTTGTATCTCACGTGGAAAAAAGTAAATAAAATTGTGTTACCCCCTTTTCCAGGTGTGTGGCAAAGTTCTGTCGTCAGCTTCTTCTTACTATGTCCACATGAAGCTTCACTCAGGAAACAAACCCTTTCAGTGCACTGTAAGTACACGAAGAAAGAATTATAATTTATTAGAGAAATAATAAGCCCTAATACACGTATGAGTTACCAATTTTACTACAACAACTGGCCCGAAAATGTTGCCAGCAGATCATAAATACGACCAATGTACTTGGGTAGTATTGTAAAGTACCGGTTCTTGCTGTCTTTTGTTCTCTGGCCGGTTTTTATTCACCCTTAAAGCTCGGGGTGTATTGAAAAATGCAAAATGTTATTAGCATTTGTACTATTACCTTCCCTCTCAGGTAGCAAAAGGTCTTACAAAAGCACTCACTGTTAGTCAAGTAAATCTCATTGAATACAAAACCAATAATATAGTGATTAAATCTGTTGTCATATTATGCCATACCCTTTTTCTTTTACGTCATTATTAACTTTTGTGAGGATAGGTGCGAGTGGTAGACTTTAAACACTAATAAAATTGTTTAACACTATTTAGCCCGATTCTCGGGGAAACCATTTACCATGCCTTAATCACTATAGCCAGTGTTACAAGGGGATAGTATAGCATTCTAATGGTGGAAAGATTGGAATATATGAATTTAGAGTTCCGTTTCTTGTCGACATAGGTGTGCGATGCAGCTTTTTGCCGAAAGCCCTACTTAGAGGTGCACATGCGCACCCACACGGGCGAGCGCCCATTCCAGTGCGACCTCTGCCTCAAGCGATTTACGCAGAAGTCCAGTCTCAACACGCACAAACGTGTTCACACAGGTCAGTGTAAACCAACCCTAACAGAGACTTGTTGCATTTCAAGCATCTCAGTGTTGTATAACAGGCTTACAAAAAACAGATCTTTATAAAGTCCCTAGCACAAGTAATTGTTCTGTTTTTCGTCCGCCTAAATAAATAATATTTTTCAAACAATAAATCTTTAATGCGAGTATCATTGCACGTAAAAAAATCGCATCTGCAAAATTAATGAACGCTTGAAAAATATTGATTTATACGATATATTTGTTGTGGTATCTTAAGATGATGCTAATGATTGCATCATTGTTGTTGAATGCAATTTAATGTAATTTCCATATTATTTTTTATCTGCCAGTCAATTAAAAACTGTATGCATAATGCACAGAAAAATACCATTTTATTTTTTGTAAATCGCTGAAAAGATTCCCCCCAAAAAACTGATATTTCAATTACTTAATATAGGGATGAATGTTTAAACACTGATTTTAGGATGGAGGTATTAGGAGATTTATATGGAAGTTACATTTTACCTATACTGAACTGGAAAAACTCAATAAATAAATTCCCATACTTTAAGAATGTACCATGAGGGGATTGTTCAAAAATTAATACATATGAAACAAATTGGATTCTTATATTTTCAAGTCGACCTCCTCCTGTTTCCACGAAACCAAAATATTTAAAATTATTTTGTGTTATTGTTTTAAATTTTCCATTGGCTACTTGTTGTTGATTATGGCTTATATCCTGTTTTGACGCCCTGATAAACGAGCTATTTTGTATTTTATACATTATGTATTGTCTTTTTCTTGTTTACTCATACTTATTATTTTATTTACGCTGGATGTGCTACATATTTATTTATTACTTGCATTTTGCTAGGAAAGCATTATATATATTTTTTACGCAAATACGTTTCTGTTTTTCTTATACTATGTATGTAAGTAGATAGTGATTTTGTCCCTCTTAAGAGTTGGTCAAGTTCGTATCACCATGTGATATCAGATTTGTCCCACAATGTCTTATGTTCCTACCTACAATACATATAATGTCGTCTCTCCTTTCTTCCATTATCAGTACACTGGGTAGAACTTACCTGAATATTTTCTTTATTTTCATAGTGCTTATTTATTCTTACTTATAAGCACGCGGCCTCTGGACGGAGCTTTTTACGACTTTTATTCAGACACCTTTATTATACAATATTGTTTATATACCATCCATTTTACTTATCATATTCAATGTAATGAAAGTACACGTACTAAACATATAGCCTAGTAGGACACTGGTGCGACACACAATTCGTTGACTTAGTTGACAATACATATGCTTAACATACGACCTGTGAATAGTTTTTGAGTTGTGCCAATAGAGCTAATAGTCTTTTCGCAAAAAGATCAGGGCGTGAGGAAGGCTTCGTTGATGTGAGGTAAACAGGGGGAGGTAAAGAACTCACAATGGATACGATGCGGAGGGCACGCAGTCACTGTGCCGTAGATACGAACTAGTCGCAGGGAAATCCTTTGTGTGTTCTTGTTTAACGTGGTGTTGCCGACATGTGAGCGTGTGTTGTTGGAATGTGGCCTGGGTTCTAGATGAGCACATGCGCGCGTTGATGGTGAAGGACCGGCCCTACAAGTGTGAGCTCTGTCAGATGCGGTTCACGCAGAGCTCCAGCCTCAACCGACACAAGAAAATTCACACGGGTGGGTTGATATCTTTAGCACCGCCCCGTGCCGCCTCTGTCGCTGCAGTCCCAGCGAACTGTCCTCTTCCGCACTCGGCTCCTAAAGCCCTCTTAGTCCGTTCAACAGTTGAGTGTAAGCCGTATTCTGACTCATTCGATGGTTTCGTTCAGAGGAACACAGACGTGCGCTGCTGGCTAAGGATCGGCCCTACCAATGCGGCATCTGCTTTGTGAGATTCACCCAGAAATCAAGTTTGGGCCGGCACGGAAAAATACATACCGGTGGGTCCCTACCTCTACCTCCTGCCTACTTGTGCGTGACGTTTTCCTTGAGGCAGAACGGTACTAACGTGTATTATGTTATAGAGATAGCCTACCTCCCCCTGAATGTGTGTGAATGGTTTCATTTATTTAACATATTAGGTAATATAATGAAATACATATTGTTTGAGAGGGTGCTGCGATGCTATATCGAAACTCGTATAACTTATAGAGGAGCACAGACGAGCCCTGTTAGAGAAAGTGCGGCCGTACCAGTGCCACATCTGTTTTATGCGCTTCACTCAGAAGTCCAGCCTGGGACGACATGGGAAAATACACACTGGTAGGCATTTTCCCCTAAAATCCTTAAGTAGACAATGAATTTATAATTATTCGTTAGCTCACGTTACTAGGCAGTAACATTAGCAGTGCGTCGAGCTGGACCGTTACTTTAGCTGAATTTTGTTGGTATTTCTAGAGGAGCACATCCAATCGCTGATCAACAAAGTGCGCCCCTATCAATGCGACATCTGTGACAAGCGGTTCACTCAGAAGTCCAGCCTTGGCACTCATAAACGTATACACACCGGTGGGTCCCTTGATATTTCCTTTATTTTGGTTCGGTCTCAAAGTCACAATTCCTGTAGGTACACAGATCTTTCTTTCAAGCATGTACCTACAATTGTGGCTTTGACACCTACGTTTTGTGAATAGTTTTAAGGGCTCCCTGACCTATGTAATAGAAATTATTATTTTGCATGTCATCCGTACATGGTTAGCGATTTGGAAGTGATACATTGTTTCGTTTTAGTCTCTATTTATAAAGCTTACATTAGGTTACACACGCTCAAAAACTATTCACAAACAGTTAAGTAAAGCATGTGTACGTTGTGATGATTTCCGTTAAGTTATAGGAGAGAGAATGTCTGATGGACAAATAACGTGGTTAAAATTCCCTCATGGTAGTCAGTTGGAAGCAATCGGTATACGGTTACTGAGCTCAGTAGAATTATTTGTCCATCGTGGTTTTGTTTTGTTTCTCTGTCCCCCCGTGTCCGTGTGTTGGCGGCGCAGGGGAGCGGCCGTTCCAGTGCACCGTCTGCCTCAAGTCCTTCACGCAGAAGTGCGCGCTCAATTTGCACGAAAAAATACATACGGGTTAGTAGCCCACATATATTATAATCCGCAGTATTCCTATCGGTACGACTAGCGTTAACTTGCGACTCGTCATGCAGTCATTTCATTTAGCGTCATGCTTCGCTCCTATTTTTCCGTTGCCCGCCTAACCCGTTGTTTTACCCTCCCTGTTTTTGATAGCTTCCATCTCGTTGCTTTCGACTAACATCTCGATTTCTTTTAACTCATTCAATTGCGCGCTTTACGTACTTCTGCAATCACTGATAATTTCCCGCCTATCATATTATTATCTAATAATCTGCCGGTCATCCGCCCTCTTATTCCTCTCATTCTGCATACAACTCGGTGTTTTAGCATTTATCATTTTATCATTTCTTCATGGATATTAATTCATTCACAAAAGCGGTAATGCAATCGCCGCAATGACGCATTCTTGGCGCCCCAGCATCGTTGTACGGTGCTGGATATCAAAATTGGGTTTCCGAAATTGGGGGCGAATCGGTCGCCGCGTGCGACGCTCGATGCGGTCGAGATTGGCAGTGGGCGGGTGGCCAAAGCACACGTTGCTACGATGCGTCGGCGACGTGCGTTACTCGCTTTTGTGTGTGCACTGGGCGCAGTGCAAGGGCGTCCTTTCGCGTGCGGGCAATGCCCGGCGGCGTTCGCCCGCCGCCCCTACCTGGACATTCACATGCGCACGCATACAGGCGAGCGGCCCTATCAGTGCGACGCGTGTCTGAAGCGCTTCACGCAGAAGTCCAGCCTCAATATACATAAGAGGACGCACACAGGTGGGTGATCCCGCGGGCCGGACTGGCCGTCCGCCCGCCCACGCCTCTCTCCACTCGCATTCCGCCTCTCCTCCGAATCTGTCCCGAGTACACGTGCGATCGCGAGCCTTTCTGAACTAACGTAGTGAAAGATTTGGAGCGGAGTACGCGGCGAGCGGCGACCGGTCCGCGCCGCGACCTCCGTAGAGCGAGGGCGTCTAGCGTCCTTGCGGGCTCGCCGCCGCTATAATATATGTGTTGGGCACCAGTCCAGGGCAGACCGTTCCAGTGCCTGTCGTGCCCAGCCGCCTTCACCTGCAAGCAATACCTGGAGATACACACGCGCACCCACACCGGCGAGCGGCCGTATCAGTGCGACATCTGCCTGAAGCGCTTCACACAGAAATCCAGTCTCAACATCCACAAACGGACGCACTCAGGTACGTGGGTGGCCGGCGAGCAGCGGCCGCCGAGCCGGCGCTAGGGAGGAATGAACGTATGTGGGCTACTAGATGCGTGCACGCGGGGAGGCGGGCCGCCACGCCGCGCGCTAACTGTGTCGCTCGTCCACAGTGCAGGGGCGGCCCTTCCAGTGCCTGCAGTGCCCCGCCGCCTTCACCTGCAAGCAGTACCTGGAGATCCACAACCGCACGCACACCGGCGAGCGCCCCTACCAGTGTGACGTATGCCTCAAGAGATTCGCGCAAAAATCTACACTCAATATACACAAACGAACGCACACAGGTCAGTCGACAACGCTCAGCGCACGCTTTCATCATAATGATTTTTTCCTTTATTTGAACATTCATTTTCACTAGCAAATTCTTATTCCGTGACATTTTTGCCTCATTTCTGTATTTTCATATGTTTGAATTCAAAGTTGTCGGTGCCACATGACTATTTAATCGTAAGTCTTATGTGAGTATTATGTTATGATGTGTATGGTGCAATAGCTATATTGTAAGAAATGAATAAAGACTAATATTGTGCGCGGGTGGGCAGTGCAAGGGCGTCCGTACCAATGCATGGAGTGCCCGGCGGCGTTCACTTGCAAGCCGTACCTGGAGATACACATGCGTACGCACACGGGGGAAAGGCCGTTCGAGTGCGATGTCTGTTACAAACGCTTCACGCAGAAATCCACGCTCAACATTCACAAGCGAATTCATACCGGTACGACTACATCGCGTTACCTCCATATGCGTGTTTTGTACACACAACCGATCTAGCTATTTTTGGCGCGTTTAGTTTTTATAGACAGATATCGGTCACTAATGAATTACCTAATGACACATAGATCTAGGAATGGCCCTTGTTTATTTTTCTAGCCAGTAAAGCGCAATAAATACAAACACAACAACTTAAGTATATCCGTTTGTTGAAACTAAACGACACGGCTGTGTGTACAAGTGCAAGTAACAGCTCTTCAGCCTACTTGAAGTATTGTATGCTAACCGATGATTCATAGTAAAAGCTTAGTGTGACTAACAGATAAAAAACGTTGTAATACTAACTTAACTAGGACTATTTACGTAATTGCTACACAGTAGGGCAATTAGTAACACAAACTTAACAAGCAACTATTGCATGTTGAGCGGACATTTGGATATGCAATAAGCAAGCTCCATAATACAAACAAAATAAAGCTTAATATACTAGATTTGTTTGCATGGCGTATAATTCAAATGCGTTGAAAACCGCATGTATCACAATATAATCACAACACAATGTTTTTTCGTCTGGTAGCTTACTATTGATAGAAAGTAGTGAAATATTCACTTAGGTTGGAAGATAGCTATGGTTCGTTTAGAAGACGGCAAATTGCTTTAACAGGCAGACACTAGTCATTCTGAACTTAATGATGTGGCACCGACAACTGATTGTAAGTTTTAATTTTAATCATCCGCTACATCATCACTTGAGTTTCAGTATTATTATTTATTTAATTAATTTCTTGGCTTACATTCATTAATTTCAGACTGCATCACTCTCTAATCGCATCTTGCCGTCTTTCTAACATCATTTGCCTTCATTCTCGCTTTTCACCGTGTTATTAAATTAATTGCTTTTGTATCCTTCTTTGTTGTCTAGTTTTACAGCAAACTTTATGTTTCAGGTGAACGCCCATATGCTTGTGATATTTGTCAGAAACGTTTTGCTGTGAAGAGCTACGTAACAGCGCACAGGTGGGTTATAACAATATCCTTAATTTCTTTGTCATACACTTCCTGCCCTCCGAAGGCTCGGTTCTAGATAGCTAAATGCCCCAGAAATGTTTTTAATTTTGGCTGTTGTTCTATCAATCCGTCAGATAGCTATCTAGAACTTTATCTGGAATCTGTGAAACTGGCCCTAAATCTAATTGAGAGAATTAACTTTAACCCAGACATCTCCTTGGGTGTAAATTACATTATTAAAAAAAAACTTTCCAATTTCGAACCCTAGTAAAAAATAACGGCCAATATTTCAATTTAAAATTCGGATCACCATCCAAGGAGGATGATAAATAAATACTAACTCTTACACCAGATGGTCCCACGTGGCCGACAAGCCGCTGAACTGCGACCGCTGCTCGATGTCGTTCACGTCCAAGTCGCAGTTCGCGCTGCACATCCGCACGCACTCCACCGGCTCGTGCTACGAGTGCAGCGTCTGCGGCCGCTCCTTCGTCAGGGACAGCTATCTAATAAGGTAATGGTTTGTCACAAGTGAGTATAAGTATATTAAGCCACGTTGAAGTCGCATCGCATGGGCATGTAGCATAGAAAAACAAATGGGCGATGGATTCGAAAAGGAAACTTCAATGCCCGTCCTATGCAAGATTTTATCTTCCCCTTATCACCTGCCTATCCTTTTCCCAACTACGTTGGGGTCGGCTTCCAGTCTAACCGGATGCAGCTAGCTGAATCGGTGTTTTAAGTGGAGCGATTGCCTATCTGACCTTCACAGCCCAGTTACCCGGGCAACCCCTTGGTAAGACAGGTTGTCAGACTTCCTCCCCTTAGATTGACGTTGAGACGGAAGCGGTAATATAAATACACATGTATTTACACCCGCATCACGAGAGAACTCTTCCCGATCACGGATAAAAATTTGCCTGTCCTTTTTCAGATTCTAGCAAGACTGTCTGTTTCCAAATAGATTCAGTAGTTTTGACGTGAAATCCCAACAAACAGTTACTGTCGCATTTGTATTATTAGTAAAGATATACTTACTTTTGTACAGGCACCACAACCGCGTCCACCGCGAGAACCATAGCAACGTGTCGGCGAACAGTATCGGCACTATCAACAGTGTTGCCACCAACACCAACAATTCTAACAACAGCAACTTCGACTCCCCCGGCGTTTGTGACTTAAGGTAGGCCATTACAAGTACCACTTCTCTAAATTCTTGTAGGAATAAGAACAAGGCAACATGTTCAGTACTCTAAAATGAACTGAAATTGAACAAAAAGATGTAGGTACATAATATCTTGGTCTGATTAGGCTGTAATACTGCCAAACTTCATCAAAATACGTTCAGCAATTTTTGCGGGAAAGAGTAACAAACCAACCAAGCACACATGTTGGATGTATGGTTGAGGTTACACATCAAACTTCTAGTTTAATAAAACGGATTCTATAAATCAAAATGGCTTTTTGAAATATAACATTAAATTAGTTCATCTGCATCCAAGTGAGGTAGAAAGGTACGGCTTAGACTCTCCCTCTATACATATAGCACTTATTAGATATTGCTTCAACAATACGCATTGCATACTTAGAACAAATTCATTTACCTCAGATCAGATCCTTAGAAGCGATTGATAGACGCCAATTCTTTTCCAGCTTTGTACCAATGGTGAATCGTTACATGACATCTCAGGGGACCCAAGTGTCCATGCAAGACACGAGCAAAATGTCAGCGATGTCGCCACAGTCTATTGCGTCTATTTGTAAGTATATTTTAATTAAATCTTCCTGCTCTTTGGCAATTTTTCTTCGGGTAACCACAATATGTTTTACGCTGCCATTCCTCTCAATCAGTCATCATAATAACATTTACTCCTTCCTTATATGTACATGTTGTCTCTCGGATAGTCTATCCATATTTTCTTTGGTCTTGCTCTCCCTCTTAACCATCCACATTCATATTAACACACTGAATGTGTCATCATATCTCCATCCCTCATTACATGGTTGTACCCAGTAAAACTGCTTGTCTCTCAATATTTTAAAAGGAATATATTATTAAATTGAGTGCCTCATTTTTAATTCTAACGTATTTTTCTTTTGCAGCGTCGCCCCCTCCTTCGCATACCCCAACGCCGCAGCCCCAGATGTCCGGTCAGATGCATCTCGCAGACTGATCACCTAGTTAGGTATGTTTAGTACCAATATTTGTAATTTTATATCTATGTATTTATTTATTTCAATACTAGAGTGGTAATGGTCTTCAATGCGTTCTTACAGCTCTCGGTTGAACCGCATGCAGCCAGAGTGCAATATAATATATTTGGCAGCCATCAACAAGAGCAGCTATCATTGATAATGATATAATCGAGCAGGAGACAGGCAGCTCCTCGCTAGGATCGTCAGCATGGACTCATGCAGTCTTATTTGTTTATTATATTTGGAGTTATTTATTTATACTGTTGATTTCGTCGGGCGTGGTGTGAGCTAGGAAGTGTCCGCGTGGACTGCAGAGCGCAGGATCGAGTTGGTTTCGTTACGCTTGTGGAATCCCTCGAGAACACCCGGTGGACATCACAATAGAGACGAGGATGTAGTGAGTAGTCACGTAGCGGTACCGCCTATGATAATATATGCATTGTGATTTATACCTACAACTGTGATTTATCTATACCATCACATGATTATATTAATTTCCGTGGTGGCGTTCATAAATCAATACTTAAAAGTCTCATCATGATAGATTGTAGGCCTAAAATTTTGATCTCATATTCTAATTTGCTTAGTGATAAATTTTGGAATCGTAAATGGTAAATCTCCAACTTAAACAAATTCTAAATTTTAATGTTCGTCATTCGCTTATCATCGTCATACCCATCCTTCATTAGTTGTAGAGAAATGTAACAATATCTTATTGCGATGCTTTAACTTAGAACGTGTCAGTGTATATGGAAGTTCAGTAATTTTATATAGAACTGTTACCGACGAGAGTGGTAAAGTATTTTGATCGCTGAAGAATATAAAGGACTCTAGATAATACTCCTCAAAGCTAATCCATAAGAATACTTTAAATAAAAATCAGGTTTCATATAAAAAATAATAATAATAGTAAATAATAAGTACAAATAATAATCCCATAAACTAGCAGAGTCCTGAGAGGCAAATATTGAAAGCTTCACAAAATTAATAACTTTTAATATGATGTTTATTGGAGAAATCCAGAGAAGTGCCTGTTGCAACATAAAATTGGCAATATTTTTTAAACGTATTACGTTCAGAATAAAGTTATGTTCAGTGTTCAATGTGAGTGGGGAGAGCGGACATCGGCCGGAGTACGCTTTAGTACGCCTTGCGGTAATAAGCGAGGACGCACTCGTTGTTAGTCGTAGCTGTGTCTTGTGGGCGTTTCATAAACAGAGAGCATAATTTGTGAAGCTTCTTACTAAAACTTTGTGTGCCTTCTAGCGGATAGCGACATTAGGCAATATCAATCATAACACCATTGATAAACTTCATTTATATTTTTCAAATTTCTGATGAGATTAAATATTCACTTTAAAGTGTAGTCATCATAAACATTGTTACATAATTATTTACCCATTTAGGATATCGCAATATATATACATATATGTGTAACAAACGTATTTTGGCAAGAGGCATAACTTTATAACATTACTGTTTTTCGAATAATAGTAATAATGAATAGTGTATAGTGCAGTAGTCTTCCAATACCTTGAGACAGTTCTCGCGCACTGTGTAGTGCAGCTAAAGTGTCCGCTGCGGGGGTTCCTTATGGTTTGCCATTATTGATATCAAAGATAGATTGGTGCCATTTCTATGTAAATGATGTGGTAGAGTAAGTTTAGTTAAGTCTGCAGGTCAGGGTAGAACTGGAAATAAAATATTGTAAGAGCTCTAATATGTAATACATAGTGTTAAACCGACATTTATACCTATTGTTTTACAACTTCCCGTGTTGTTTATTTTGACGCATTATTTTATTTCCATGATGTGTGTGTCCATGTGCTGGTTCAGCAAATGTAAATAAATATTGGTAGTGTTTATTTATTCAAGTATATCGAGGTGAAAACCATTCAAAATTATAATAAGTGTATGATTTGTAGGAATGTCTCATTCTACGGTCATACCAAATATCGAACTGAGAATATAATTGGAATTAATGTTAGATTTAGCGCAGAACTATACTTTGGGTACTATAAAGATCAAAATTTCTTGTAGATGTACATAAGTATACATATAATAATATATACATATGAATGTTGTTTGATAGTCCTCAATATTTTTTTATATTTTGATAGTTCTGTATTTGATGGAAACACGAAAAAAATAGGCCAATATCTCATTATCATTTTAAAATAATAAATGTGTACACCGTATGTTAAGATAAAGTAAAATATTATGAGGATGCATTTAGTTGCCCACAAATGTAAGAGTTACATCTAAACTTTTCCGTATATTAATAAACTTTTAAACGTTTTAGTAAGTTTCTTACCAAGCCATTGATAACAGTATTATTTAGACAAACTAGAACTTGGGTTTAAAGAGTAGTATAAATCTTTCAGCTACCATATAAAAGATCACCATTGAAATTTTAAAACCATAGTTATCAATAGTTTGTATGTAACAGCATTGGTAGGGACGACAAGTATTATGGTGCCTTCCAATGCTGATTACCTTATATAATTATATTATCCATAGATATTATAAATGGAAATAGAAACACCAACATAGTGAACTAGTACATAAATACATATATTTTAAATATATTGATGTCCCTCTGTTTTCCGACCGCTCGGTAGGGGTGATTGTTTCTTTTTGAATTCTAGGATTAGTAATATATTTTTGTTATTATTATATTATGTTCACTGTCTTTATGATTGTTTTATCTTTATTATTATTATTGCATTACCCTATCGTTACTTCACCCTAGCCGAGTGAGCTGGCGAGTCGAGGACACGCGGTCCTTGTTAATTACGAGATGTACTCTGGTTTCTTAATTCTACACGCAGAGTATAATTCATATATTTATATTGATAAGAGGAAAACTTCTCGGTGATATGTTTCGTAATAAATGAGGACCCTAAAAATAACCGTGAAGGCCACACTTTGCAATTTGATTTCTAAGAGCTGCTAAGTATACGTTGGACTTGCAATTTGTGTGCCTTCGTTGGCAACTATTTTACATACCGATGTTAGTTAACCTATTTTAAGAAGTGAATAATGATATCCTTGAATTTACGTAATTGTGAAAGTGGTGATGATTTGTTTCTCTTTGTCTACTTATTTTTTTGAACCGTAGAAAAGACTGAGGAATTCACAACGTTAAAAAGAATACTCACGCGATAAAATTGGCAGTGTCGGTTTGTGTTGTTGTTATTTTGTTGTTAACATCGGAGTGGTTGTGGTTGACGGACCAACCAGTTTCTTTGTAAGCCGTTATTGAATTTTGGTTAAAGAAATCGTACATATCCTTCCCCGTGAATGTATAACGTATACTTCCCTCGTCGAGGCGGACTACTAGTCTAGGGGGCCGCGTGCCGCCGACCAGTTACACTAAACTTGATCGTGGTAGTTTTATGAAATAACAGTGAGCCTTGTGTAATCATAATGTCTAAGGTACATAAATATTTAGTTGTATTGTATCGTTAGATTTACGTGAACTTCCGCTTTGCCAACATATTGCGTTGCTTACATTATAATCATACGAGAGTACAGCCTAAGGATTTTAACTTTTTTTATATACTGAGAGCTATTTCTAAGTCACTGATTTTATACTATTTCTAATTATATGCTAAACAAAAATAAAAGGCTCTAAGCCACACTTTACCAAGTTTTGGAGTATTTTACATCCCTTTGAGTGCAATTTTTATTAAAATTCAATACAAACATCATGGCATGATGCTAATTTGTACGGTCATTTAGTTATAGCTCTTCAGAATTTTAATGACCAATATTTTAACTACAACCGTTTTTTTCTTTATTGTTAAAATTTTTAGGCTAGTTTATATTTTAAATAAGTTAGATTTGTTAATTGTGGTGTATTACATTTACATTGCACGTGATTATAGCTCTCACAGCCTCCTTTACAGGTGATTATTTAGTTATTTTTGTAGTCTGAAATGATTGTGATAAATTTATTATTATAATTATATTGGTTTGTTTTGTAGAACTCGAGTTTTTCATATTGTTTATTGTTGATACTTTGAGTATACAATCTGCAACGTGATGTAGCGGTAGGGAGAGGCTGTTAGAGCGTTTATGTAGTCAGCATTATATATATGCTTTAATGTGATTTTTTTAATGTACTCTTTATTATAGTCTCATCAATCAATATTATAATTAGCGAACTAACAAGAACCTTTAATTTTTTTCAGTTCATAGTGATTTATATTGAGATCAAAATAAAATACAGAGTTTATATTTTAATTTTATGAAAAAAAATATACATTGTAAAATTATTCTTTAGCGCTCATTTTGCAGAGCTCTATTAAAAAATGAAACTATATGAATGCAAAATAACAAGTCACGATTCTTTTAGAAGTCGCCATGTAGTGGAAAAAAATAAACGTGCCATGATATTTGTGGCTATTTATTTTGTTTATTTTCAATACCCATTTTTATTTTATTTTAACATCCCTTAATTTTAAGACACCTATTTAACGAAAATATGTGCACAATTCTTTACGCCACTTTTTCAGGATTTCCCATAAGTTATATGTGTATGTGTAAGCTGGATATAAATAATATGTTTTTTAAATAGTTTAAAAAATACTTTAATAATGCAAACCTTTTCTATTCAACAATCGACTACTATTTCTTCCTTCACAACGTTGGCATCGATGGAGGGGGCGAGAGTATTATCAACAATAGGTGCCGGGCTCATATAATACTTATTGCTGGCGTAATGTTCCTTCAAGTATTCCGCCCCCATTTCATAGTACTCTTCCTTAGAAATGCACCAGTTTTCGAACTCGTTGCTTCCCGCGAAGTCCCTGGCTCCGTACCACGCGTCAAGACTAGGGTTTTTGGCCATCACAACCTTATGTGTAGATTGGAATGGTCGCATCTCTAAGAGTTCTCTTTCGAGCCTCTCTTTTAAACCTGAAATTCGAAAGTTTTTGGATAAGTTTGCGTACAAATACAATATTAATTTAAAAATAATTCCTATGTACCTTAGTCGCGGTAAAAACATAATACGGAAACAAACTTTGGCACTTGCATAAAAAAATAGGCGTTAGTTAAAAGTATTCATATATCAGGAACGAATTATGTATCTTTTTATGCGTACAAAACATAGGTACCATATCATCACATCCATAATTTTACATCTTCCTGATCGACCTGCTGCTACCATAGGTCTACTAAAGAATACACGTTTAACGTACACGTTAAAACTTGTTATTTTGCACGCAAGACTATCTCACCTGGGAATTGTGAACAGCCCCCAGTCAAGAACACATTGTTGGCTAACAACAGTTGGTCTTCAGGACTGAAGTGTTTAAACATGTATTCCATGGTTTCTGCCAAGCCTGCTTCTAAGTTACCCATCATAGAAGGCTGGAACATCAGTTCTGGAGCCCTGAAATTTATATACATACACAGTGAAACATCATACCTTTTGTACGGGGCCTTTAGCAGCAGTGACTTGTTCAATGATGTTGGTTGATCAACAATAGCTGATTCATGTGGGTACTATTTTACGCGTCACAAATACGTCTCTTAGATTCCAATTTTTCTATAGCTTTATAAACATTAGGGTGTTTCATGACTAAAGTATAAAACGTTTGTAATCGATATGGCCATTAGCCGGTCCTGAACCAGTTCTAACATTTTACCGTAAAAACCACAAACCAACAAACTCTACTGGTTAGTTAAAGTAACGATTTCAATACCTTAGTGGTTCTATAGCCAGATGCAGTTGATGGTGCTGGCTAGAGTTAGCTGGCGGGGGCTCGTACTCACGAAGAGCTTCCTCTAACTCCAGCAGACGCTCGCCGTCCGCTTCTGAGTCAGAATCTGCTTCGCGGCTTATACTGAAAACAAAAGATTGGGAATTTGTACAACAATATAATAAGGTCTTAGATGCTTTTTTTTACGTAGGTACTTACTTAGTTAAAAAAATCTTTGCAGTCTCATCTAAAAAGTTATAGCAGCTGCTTAAGAGTTCCCTGTACGCCAAGGCAAAGTCATTGGCTGTCATGTTACAAATGCTTGCTATTTCACCTGGCAAGCCGTGGAAAAGAGATAGCGCCAGTGATGAGCAGATGAGAGCTAGTACGTGATATACACGTCAATTTCAAACTGACAATTTTTTTTTTTCTATGCCCAATAACAAACTTTTTGGTGCCTCTACCAAAAAGTTTGTACCTATTTAGTATTTTTCATAATTCGTAATTCGTAGTGTCTTATGAGGACACATTTGGTTTCACCAGAGAATACTTCAGTGTTGAATAATTACTTTGTGCCGCATAACACTACCTGTCTAGGTATATATTTAGGGTACCTATCTGCATAATTTTACCCTATTATTTATTCAACATAATAAAGAA
>NWSH02000556.1:5798387-5815631 GCA_002382865.2 Heliothis virescens
TCCTAGGTTGACGTACGTATTCGTCGTTGTTATAAAAAAAAACAACACTAATTGGGTCGTTTACCCTTAAACTCTATAAGCAATGAGGTTGAAAATCGATTCGATGAATAAAAAATAGACAACATATACGTACTGCTTGCCCCTAGGGTAGTGGCGAACGTATTCACCGACGTCGTAGCAGGCCACAGCCAGCACGACGGGGTCGGAGCTCTTCTCCAGCAAGTGTACGAGTGTCCGCAGCAACTCTTGGCCGCGCTCGTTGAGACGGGCTGCGTTCTCGCGCCAAAACTTGGCGGATTTGTGGACGGGAGACCATTCGAGACTGGAATGATATAGGTTGTTTAAATACAAAGGTGATAATGTGGTTGACTGATTTAAGGTGAGGATAGGTATTAGATATGCACATATAACTACATAATGTTAGCAAGTGTCAAAAACTAGTACATGTATCGTGTCTGTCACAAATTATTATTTTCATATGTATGATAATCCAAAGGCGCGTAAGGCGTAGAAGCCCATAAACAGTATTTAGGCTGTTTGTTTATTACATAAATATAAATACGAAATATACTATAATAGATATTGATGATGTCTCATAGACACAAGTCCAAAGTCTTTTGCAACAATCTACAATTGGAATCCATAATTTGTTCACTCTCCATGTATAATATTATTTTTAAAAATATCAGAAACATACCGGCCACTCTTAACTTCAGTGGCATACTGGTCGAATGAGCTGAGGTCTTGCACGGAGGTCTGCAGGCGCTCGTTGAGGAAGTCCACGTCGTTCATGATGTCCTCATCGTCTGAACGCTTCTGCTCCAAGATGGAGAGCTGCTTCAGGACCTTGCACTGTACCATGGCGATGCAGTGTTCTTTGGCCACCTGGAGTAAATAAATATATTTGTAGTTACATGCATATTATAGATTTAAGGATGATTCATGCTACACCATGTCCCGACAGGGGCAGGTGATTGTTATTTTTTAATTCATTGTAATATATTTGATTGATGAAACATAACTTAGTCCCATAATATGATTTAATCACTTGCACAGCAGTTTCATGCAAATTGTTATTATTCTTCCAGTTTTTATTTATACATTTGCTTAATTATTTGAGCATAAAACACATACCTGGTGATCTTCAGGCTTCTCAATCAGGTTCCTGAAGACAGCAAGGACAATGCGAGTGACCTTCTCTTTGACGGAGTCGCTGAGGATGTCTGCCAAGATGGGGATGGCGTTGAACTTGTTCATCTTCTCGGCTAACAGGGGGTTGAAGGTCAGCACCCACAGGCAGAACACCAGCTGGTATTGCACCTGGAATGGAATAAATTGATTTATTTGTTAATAAGGTATTGTACTGTATTGTATTGTAAGGTGATTAATGCTCAATCCTTCTCCGTGTGAGAAGAGGCCTGTGCCCAGCAGTGGGACGATAAAAAGGCTACAAAAAAAAAAAAAAAAAAGGTATTGTTCACAGTATAGTAAACTGCAGACATTGTAGCGAAAATGCAACAATTAGGAATACATTTAAATAATTCATATAAAAATATCTCAATTTATTTGCAGTTGACTAATAAATAGACAATTTATTACCTGGAAGTTGACCCTGGAGGCCAGGATAGACAGCAGGGTGGAGATGCCGTCAACAGACAGGAACGCGAAGCGGTATTCGTCGACGCGCAGCATCATTTGCAGGCAGCGGGCCACCGATTGGATGTAGTCATTGTTCTGTACATAAACCAACATTTTATATTGTGCACATCAACCATTTGTGGCAAAGTATCGCCCAAAAATATATTTAATCCATTCAAAGCTTATAAAACTGACTACAGACTCAAATACTAAATTAAACAATAAAAAAATAAAACAAATCAAATATTCGTATTTTGTTTAACAAATAAAAAAAAGACAGTTCTCAGTTCATATATAGTAAAACTGAAAAACATTTAATTAGTGAGTTAAATCACATAGAAAAAGAAGGTTCAAGCATCCACTGTAGTGACCCATTAATTTAACTGACATTTAAAATAAAAATATTTTTAGCCGAGGGTAAAATCAAAATGAAATACATTTGTAGACTGGAGAAAATAATGTATAATTTCAATTAAATTTAACAATCAATAATAATTAATAATACATACTAAATAAATAACAATATTTCTAAGAAAAAGCTACATTTTGAAGCTTGCATGCATGCATGCACATTGCACATACCTTCACATCCTCCTATTGTGAGTGTAAATGAATAAGATTAGTGTTAGCATGCAATATAATATCAATGATTAAAACACATTCTGTTAGGAAAAGTCGCATACTGTTAGCAAACACCTAGATATATACAAAAGAGAGTTAGTGAACACTGTTATTGTACAAGAGTTTTGTTTAACACTTATGTTGGTGTCGACATCTACACGTGACAGGGTACCTTGTGCAGACCGGGCGGCAAGTCCTCAAGCGGCTTCAGCTCATCAAAAGAGCTGTAAAGGCTCGAGTACTTCTCTGGGCCAGCGTCGACACTGTCTTTTTCCTTGTGGTGATGTTTCAGATGTTTCTGAAGTTTATCGGCGGCGAAATGCTGTTTCTCGTGCAGCAACATAACCTGCTCGGCATGCTCTAACTCGGCAGACATTTTCTCCGCCTTACCAGAAAACAAACCTCTCAATGACAATTCACCCGCTTCGTCAAAGCCCCAAACGATGCGTGATGCTTGCACGTGATACTCACAACATTGTGTTACGTTTCAGTCAGTTTAGACACATGATGATTTATTTATACCATTTTGGTATAAGGCACTAAGCATTGCCGCACACTACTATTGTGAAAAGGAGTTGACTTTCAAGTATGTACATATTTTAAATGTTGCACTATGTGTAATGTTTAACTATGTAGTTCTATTCTAAAGGTGAATACAAAATGGGTTTGCTTGAGAATGCAATACAATGAATTAATAATGTGTCACTTGCATAATTCTAAATAGAGCGAATGAAATGTGTGCTGCTGTAAGATATCCTGAAGACAGTTGCTGCATAGAATTATATTTTGTATGTACCTGGTGAGATTTAGGGATAATTATATAATGTGCCTTACAGTCTAGCTCTCATAGATACTAGAAAACATTATTGTCTCCACTCTATCTCTATAACAATTTCATATATTATATCCAAAAATGCATACAATCTTCGATCTTTTATTACCATAGTTTTGTATTTAGTGTTGTAATGTTAGATACTTGCATTTTTTTTTAATACTGCTTTTTTCCTAAGTGGCGGAATATTCAATTTAAATCTAAGAAGTCCTAAAAAGGTGAATGTTAGTGATTATTTTATTAGATGCGTTTTATTTGAAAAGCTTGATATGATTTCTTTGATTGTTTATAAAGTGACTTTGTATCATGGCGTGAAAACTACCAGCAAAGCTTTGATGAAACATGCTTCAGTTCAAAATCATTCAGTATATCAAAATATTAATATTACAAAATATTCATATTATAAGTAATATAAGTAATTATTGCCTCATGCATATAAAATATTTAAAACACATGCATATATTGCATTTATAAAGAGTTTTTGTTTAGGCAGAGGTATAAGGACTTACGTTCATTTTAAGTTGGTCCTTGAGCCAGGAGAGGTAGAAGTGCAGGTCGCTCTTCTCCATCAGGTGTTGGTGCCAGCAAGCCAGCTTGGCAATGATGCGAGCAGTCATGTGCTGGACAAACTCATCCTGACGGTTCAGCAAGTTGAGGAACGGCTGCCATGGGTTACCCATAGACTTAGCCTCACGGAAGATCTTGACCCTGCTTTTGTCTTCCTGCAAAATTATAATATAAAAACATAAAATATTTAAACAGACATCTTGTCTTGTTAGTATAAAATAATGCTCATTGTTATGTTTAAGATTCACTGAATATATTTTAAAAACAACAACACCATTGTCTGCTACAATCACAATAGGTTTTTCACATTAGTTTGATGAAGGTGTTGAATTACATAAACTATGGGTATCAAGTGGCACTTACAGAAAGGATGTCATCAATCAGGACCAACAAGTACTGGATGGTGTGGTCCTTGCTGATGTGCGTCAGCAAGTTCAGGAACACCTCAGCACAGGTATCTGGGTTTTTATCCGGCAAATCCTTCTGTCCACGCTGATCCAAGTTGACAATGAAGTCATGGTCACGTTGCGTGATCATCTGAGACCTGACATTTAATGAAAGTTCAATTATTAACAGTATATGGGCATAGGAAAAGACATTAGCCAGACAGAATCAATACTTACTGCAGATAAGACTGCCAATTGATCTGAGTTTGGCGAATCTCACTTGCACGGATTTGCAAGACGCTGGTGGCTGCAATCATATCTGGAACATATTTCATTGGTAAAGTATCTGAGCAGGGAACATCAGCGATTAACTTGGGGAATACTGCGCAAGTAATATTACTTACCGATTTTTTCATCACCAAGCGACGGCATAAGTGAACTAACATTTTCATCCCCGATGTTAGCCATTTTGGCTATAGAATTGATAATCACGTCTGTTATTACCAAAGAAGAATCGAAAAACTTTATATTTGGGAAAAACAGAGAAATTAAGACAGCCTCAGCTGAGAGGTCTTGTGACTATGGGAGTGACGTTAGTTTTACTTTTCAATGATAATTATTTTCTTACCTTCTCTGATAAACACCTTTTTGGCTAGAAAGAAAGAGATGCAACATGAATAAAACGGTTGTCAACACTGATTTTCCATACAGGATGGCAAAATTCAGGAAATTACAATTGTGTCAAATATTTTTTTTTAAAGAATATTAGGCCAAAGTAATTTCTGATGCAGCCAGAACTGCAAAAATAACACCGGTTTTATGAGATTCTAAAAAAAAATAATTCGGTGAAATGATATCAATCGTTCACGTTTCAACAATCTTTTTATTATGTCAATAAAAGAAGTTTATGAATTTTCCGCGAATAGTCTAGCTTAGTAAGAGTCGCACGAGCCTATCATTGAAGCTTAAATAAAGTTAAGCAATGCTAGCTAGGCGTAGTTGGTGCGTGGATGGGTGACCATCACAACAAGTTACTCTGGATTGGTCCCGGCTGTCGCTATGGGAAGTCAGTCAGAAGCCAGCAAAAAGTCAGAACCAATCTTACCATGGGGTATCAGGTTGTGCGAGTAACTGAGTTGTGGAGGCCACTATTTGCTAAAAGCGATTAATTCGCTTTATATAAATAAAATACTGGCATAGTTCGCACTAAACTTTTTTTTGTCACTGAACATAGCGCAGAAACGAATTCCAGGTGTTCGTGCGTGTGTAGGGAGGGGTATGGTAAGGACACAATATGCGCGGACTAGAACTGTATGTGCTCAAATGTTTTCGGTTAGACTGGAAGCTGAGCGCAACATAATAATGATTGTGTGGATTATGACTGTTTTAAATTATTATTTACATTTTCTATGAGTCTAGATTATGGCCTCCGAAAACAAGTAGTATAAAAGCGTCTTAGACTGGTAGCGGGAAATTCAAATATACCTAAAATTATTTTTTGATGTTTCTATTTGAATTTCCCGCTACCAGTCGGAGCGTTGCAACATATCGATATTTTATGATAATAAATAGCTTTTAAAATATATTTTCCCAACTGTTTCCATTATATATAGGTGTCTATCTTCAACCGTAACGTAGAGTTGTACCTATGTATAAGTAGAGTAGGTCTATCGGTCTATCTGCTCTGCGGATATCGAAAAGTGGTTGATGAGATCGAAGATCGAGAGAAATTAAAAAAAAAATCCAACAGTGCGAATGGTACGTTATAATTTCGTTATTTTTTAATACAAATATTAGGTCGTACTGAAAAGTCCGTAAAAAAGTAAATATAAATGCGGTTTTTAGAAGCTATTTGGTGGTTATTACTTTACTGTTTTAATTTAACTAACCTTAAAATAAAATGTAAATAAACAAAATAATTTACACTTATTTATTAAAATAAAGTACTTCAAGGTATTGGAAATCATCCGAAAGCTGTAAGTTTTATGAACCACTTTCAAAGACCATGTTGTTTATAAACAAGTCGTAACGCTGAAGATCTAAAAATAAATCTACTCACGATTGAATTGTTCGTATTCGTCGTATGGATCCATATTTACAAATTATTTAGTCGCAGGGTAGGACTTAAATCACCGAACTTTTGAAATAATTTTGTATATAAGATTCATACCAAAATATTACTTATAAATGAATAAAAACAGTTTTTTTATATTGCAGTATCATAATTTGCGCTCTTCTAGTCTTCACTTGGAACTGACACATTCGGCTGTAAATAAATTTGGGAACTGGCCAGTTCTTTTGTCATGACTACTTTGCAATCAGAAGATTGTCAAACTAATGACCTAAATGACTCATTTCCGATGGCTATTGAATCATTGCGTTTTCCATTAGATAATTCAATGCGAATTGTGTTTACTGGATATTACAATGGGTTTAATGTAGAAGTTAGGTCTGTGGAGGAGATAGCACTGCTGTATCATATGGGATGTTTCGGAAAAGGATCAGCTTCACGCTCGCAGCCGAAAGCCGCCCAAAATGACGTTACCCCGCGTATCATGCGTAAAAGGCAGTTTTTAAAACGAAATTATTGGTTTAAAAAATTTGGTGGATTCAAAGGAACTGCAGAAGCAGATAATTTCATGAAAGATGTTGAAGGATTGACTGCAAAAATAATTGGTGATAGCGAAAAGAAAACACAGAAGGATGTCATAGATTTGGTGTCCAGTGACGAGGATGATGGGGGAGAAACAAATTCTACTCATAGCTCGGAGAGATTTCAGAATCATGATAAGGAAGACATTGTGGTAATAGTTCCCAACAGTGAGTCTGAAGAAGAAAACTACTTTGCCAATATGAAACCCAAGTGCTGTTTGAATAAAGTTAAAATACAAGAAAAGCTTATGCTCACTCCGCAGGAAGCATTTTTTCTACTCTATGGCTTAGGGTGTTTACAAATAGTGAGCCTCGACAACACTTTGCTAAACATTGAAAAGTGTTGGGACTTATTTGCAACTACTGATAATAAATTTGTAAACAAATATGTAGTGTATCACTACTACAGATCTAAAGGATATGTTGTAAAACCAGGAATTAAGTTTGGTGGAGATTATTGTAAGGATTTTTAACTTTCTATACTTATACCTGTATACTCTATACCTAATAAATAAAGAGAAAATATTTGTTTGTTTGTAACAAGTAGGCTCCGGATCTACTGAATCGATTCAAATAATTCTTTCACTTTCCGGAAGCTAAATTATCCCCATGTAACATGGCTATATTTTATCCGGGTACAGGCAGTATTTCCCACGGGACACGAGTGAAACTGCAAGACAATAGCTAGTATGAAATAAGTTGTTAACTTCTCAGTCTTCATTGAATTTTTTTCTTTTCAGTATTATATAAGGAGGGTCCTGGGATATCACATGCTGATAACATTGTGGTTATAAAGTCCTCTTACAAGGAAGATGACTGGATTTCTATTCTTGGTCATGTCAGAATGGCGAATACTACTGTTAAGGTATGTTTTGAATTTTTATAAATAATGTTAGAGTTTATAACCCGGTGGCTGATTGACCCACCTGAGAGGCTAAAATGACTCTTTGTAAAAATGGAATTAATTTCATTTGTGAATTCGGTTTTGAGTAGTTTTTAAACTGTTTGCTGAACTAGGTGCCAGTCTGCTTTATAATATAAATAATTAGTAACTTATAGTAATCATACTCATTTTATGTGTTTTTGTTTCAGGAAATACTTATAGCTGAAGTAATAAGACCTTCTGAAAATGTGAAGTTACCCGAGGATTTAAAACTGTTCAGTGTTCGAGAATTATTACTAAGCAGGAATTTACCAGTAATAATAAATGAAGATGACTAAAATGATTTTCAATTATATTTACACAAAACTAATAACAACATATTAACTACAACATAATTAAGCCCTCTTGATGGGTTTCTTAATACCAGTCCTTCTGTATTCACTTCTTTGTGCTAAATACTCTTCAGTACATAGTTTTTTGAACTCTTCATTTTGATACCAGTCACCCAGACAGTCTTTAAGTGCAGAATTTTGCTTCCTGCACTTCACAACCATTAGGAGTGATGATTCCTTGCAACAATTCTCAAAGTCTGCCACTTCCTGGATACATTTCTCTTTCTTAGCTTTGTCTCTTATGAGTTTTGGTATCATTACGTCTTTTTCAACCTTTCGCAAGCTTCTGTCATCAGGATCACCTAAAAAATAAGTTTCATTCATAAAAATAACACAGTTTTTAGGGAGATAGATTTTTCCATTAAAGTTGATGATGTACCTAAGCCGTGGGGACCCTCAGATAGTTTACTTGGAAGTACAGATTTGTCAGTCATTTTATTTTGATGATTTTAATTTAGTTAATCCAGCAGTTATTGAGTAATTCCAATTTATTTTGCTATCATTTCCAATCCCAACCACAGTGAGATAACGCATTGAAATTGACATTAATGACAATTTCATATATTTTTTTGACACTTCAAACAGTGCTGCCAACCCAAAGAATTATAGCAAGAAACTGATCGCTTTAGGTAAAAATGGTCAGAATACTGTGAAATCTGCGAAAAATAAATAAGTTAAGATTTTAGTAAGTAATACATTTTCAAACTTTCAATGACTACTACTATTAAATAGGTATGACGTGAAAGCAAATAAACAAAGAACTTTCATAATTGTAATCATAATCAGTGAGAATTCAGAAGGTAAAATTGCATTGGCTATGTTGAGATAAATGACATGGAGTAAACGAACGCTCTTTCATGAGGTTGCAGATTCGACGTGGGCTGTCATTTTCGTTTCCATAAATTGAATTCATTCGTTCCTTGTTTCAAATCCCGTTCATTTTGGATATAGGCCGGAGTTTTTCTGAAATAGTGTAAATGACTGTGATCTCTTTGTGTAAGTAATAATTTTATTGTAGATACCGTTTTTAGATTGTAGAATGAAAGTAAAGATCACTGATATCATTAGCATCGGTTGTTGATGTATCATGGTGTATGATGCTAACATGATGAGTTTGCTTTTTGTAGTGTAGAAGAAGAAAAGTTCAGAATGGATCGTCTTTTACGTCTCGGAGGAGGTATGGCTGGCTTGTCTCAAGCGCCGCCGCCAACCGACGCTCCTGCTGTTGATACCGCCGAACAAGTATACATTTCATCTCTGGCGCTTTTGAAGATGCTAAAACATGGTCGTGCTGGTGTACCCATGGAGGTGATGGGGCTCATGTTAGGTCTGTATACAATTTTCAAAATATCTTGTATTTGTAAGCTATTAAAAATGCTGTATCATGTCCTTTGGTAGTTTTAGTTAACCTGCCTTTTGTGTCTTGACTTTTTAAGTTGTTATTGATTGATTATAAATGAGCAAAGATGTAACGAAAATGCTTTTATTTCCAGGTGAATTTGTGGATGACTATACCGTGCGTGTGATTGATGTGTTTGCCATGCCCCAGACTGGTACTGGGGTGTCTGTAGAAGCCGTGGACCCCGTCTTCCAAGCTAAAATGTTGGATATGCTTAAGCAAACTGGCAGGCCTGAGATGGTGGTTGGATGGTCAGTATTCAGCTATTAACAATTTAATTATCTAAATTATTCTATAGAAGTTGTCAATCTTGCAAAAAATTGAAACTCTTTGCTTCTGAATTCACATTTTAAATAGCATTATTTGTTTGGACCTTCAAACAGTGAATAGTGAAATCAATGATTGTGTTATCAGTGGCCTAGCATCAAGTACTCTACCGAAGCGCTTTGGATCATTTTTTGTATTAATTTCTATTCATACATTTCCAGGTACCACTCTCATCCTGGATTTGGTTGCTGGTTATCAGGTGTAGACATAAACACTCAACAATCATTTGAAGCTCTGTCAGAAAGGGCTGTTGCTGTTGTGGTGGATCCTATCCAGTCTGTGAAGGGCAAAGTAGTGATTGATGCTTTCCGCCTAATCAACCCTAACATGATGGTGCTTGGCCAGGAGCCAAGGCAAACCACATCAAATTTGGGGCATCTCCAGAAACCTTCCGTACAAGCCCTCATCCATGGACTGAACCGTCACTACTATTCCATCAGCATAAACTACAGGAAGAATGAATTGGAACAGAAGATGTTGCTGAACCTGCACAAAAAGTCCTGGATGGATGGACTAACTTTATCCGACTACAAAGAACACTGTTCAATCAATGAGACCACAGTTACAGACATGTTGGACTTAGCTAAAAATTACAATAAGGCATTAGAAGACGAAGAGAAAATGACTCCAGAACAGCTAGCCATTAAGAATGTAGGCAAACAGGATCCCAAGAGGCATTTAGAGGAGAAAGTTGATGTCCTGATGTCCAACAACATAGTGCAGGGTCTAGGAGCAATGCTCGACACCATGGTGTTCAAATGATCATCATGTGAGACTTTTGTACTGTTACATGTTAAGGCTTATAGTAAAGTGGTAATAAATGAATCCAGTCTCACAGTTTTACCTATTGATTGTATGATACTTATAATTTACTTAATGTACTAAAACAAAAAATAAAACAGATTTTCATAATTTTTTTATTATTATTTAATAGAAGAGTTGCTGAGGAGCTATTTGGCTCCGAATTTTGTCCAGTTTGTTCTTTACTGTGGGATAGCCGGCATAGTGAGCGAAATCAATGTCGAACATGGGCTTCAAGGTTTTTTGCGAGTTGATAATATTTCTAATAATTCCGCGTACTTTCATAAATGCTGCATCCGAGTTATCCATGGCGACCTGTCATTTAGAAAGTTCGTTTTAATGCAAACGTCATTAACAAGAATTGCAAAAGTGGGGAACTTACCGTATCCCAGAACAACCCTGGACATTTTCGGTGTATATGCTCATAGGGATCTGTTAAATTCGTGGTAATAGGGTCTGATATTAATTGCTGAAAAACAAATTATTATTTCATGAAACGCACACGGTAAAAGAGACTGGGAGTGATTGATTCCCACATACTGACTGGGGAAATAATAATTCGAACACTGAAACACGTAATGACGTAATAGTCTGAAAGTTACATTTCTGGGGTAACTGGGGAGTTCGCTGAGCCTCCGTGGCTTTGCAATAGTTTGTATTTGTATTGTAGACATTCGTGGACTATACTTAATTTTTCTGTGAACCCATCAGCACCCACGCTCTGCTTACCGTATCATTTATTTGACGAATAATTGAATCGTCCTCTACTTTCGAAAACCGATGTGTGGCGGTTTCAGCTGTAATAAAGAAAGATGGCAAATGTGGTATTATTATCGTGGTTAATATTAAANATACCGCCGAACAAGTATACATTTCATCTCTGGCGCTTTTGAAGATGCTAAAACATGGTCGTGCTGGTGTACCCATGGAGGTGATGGGGCTCATGTTAGGTCTGTATACAATTTTCAAAATATCTTGTATTTGTAAGCTATTAAAAATGCTGTATCATGTCCTTTGGTAGTTTTAGTTAACCTGCCTTTTGTGTCTTGACTTTTTAAGTTGTTATTGATTGATTATAAATGAGCAAAGATGTAACGAAAATGCTTTTATTTCCAGGTGAATTTGTGGATGACTATACCGTGCGTGTGATTGATGTGTTTGCCATGCCCCAGACTGGTACTGGGGTGTCTGTAGAAGCCGTGGACCCCGTCTTCCAAGCTAAAATGTTGGATATGCTTAAGCAAACTGGCAGGCCTGAGATGGTGGTTGGATGGTCAGTATTCAGCTATTAACAATTTAATTATCTAAATTATTCTATAGAAGTTGTCAATCTTGCAAAAAATTGAAACTCTTTGCTTCTGAATTCACATTTTAAATAGCATTATTTGTTTGGACCTTCAAACAGTGAATAGTGAAATCAATGATTGTGTTATCAGTGGCCTAGCATCAAGTACTCTACCGAAGCGCTTTGGATCATTTTTTGTATTAATTTCTATTCATACATTTCCAGGTACCACTCTCATCCTGGATTTGGTTGCTGGTTATCAGGTGTAGACATAAACACTCAACAATCATTTGAAGCTCTGTCAGAAAGGGCTGTTGCTGTTGTGGTGGATCCTATCCAGTCTGTGAAGGGCAAAGTAGTGATTGATGCTTTCCGCCTAATCAACCCTAACATGATGGTGCTTGGCCAGGAGCCAAGGCAAACCACATCAAATTTGGGGCATCTCCAGAAACCTTCCGTACAAGCCCTCATCCATGGACTGAACCGTCACTACTATTCCATCAGCATAAACTACAGGAAGAATGAATTGGAACAGAAGATGTTGCTGAACCTGCACAAAAAGTCCTGGATGGATGGACTAACTTTATCCGACTACAAAGAACACTGTTCAATCAATGAGACCACAGTTACAGACATGTTGGACTTAGCTAAAAATTACAATAAGGCATTAGAAGACGAAGAGAAAATGACTCCAGAACAGCTAGCCATTAAGAATGTAGGCAAACAGGATCCCAAGAGGCATTTAGAGGAGAAAGTTGATGTCCTGATGTCCAACAACATAGTGCAGGGTCTAGGAGCAATGCTCGACACCATGGTGTTCAAATGATCATCATGTGAGACTTTTGTACTGTTACATGTTAAGGCTTATAGTAAAGTGGTAATAAATGAATCCAGTCTCACAGTTTTACCTATTGATTGTATGATACTTATAATTTACTTAATGTACTAAAACAAAAAATAAAACAGATTTTCATAATTTTTTTATTATTATTTAATAGAAGAGTTGCTGAGGAGCTATTTGGCTCCGAATTTTGTCCAGTTTGTTCTTTACTGTGGGATAGCCGGCATAGTGAGCGAAATCAATGTCGAACATGGGCTTCAAGGTTTTTTGCGAGTTGATAATATTTCTAATAATTCCGCGTACTTTCATAAATGCTGCATCCGAGTTATCCATGGCGACCTGTCATTTAGAAAGTTCGTTTTAATGCAAACGTCATTAACAAGAATTGCAAAAGTGGGGAACTTACCGTATCCCAGAACAACCCTGGACATTTTCGGTGTATATGCTCATAGGGATCTGTTAAATTCGTGGTAATAGGGTCTGATATTAATTGCTGAAAAACAAATTATTATTTCATGAAACGCACACGGTAAAAGAGACTGGGAGTGATTGATTCCCACATACTGACTGGGGAAATAATAATTCGAACACTGAAACACGTAATGACGTAATAGTCTGAAAGTTACATTTCTGGGGTAACTGGGGAGTTCGCTGAGCCTCCGTGGCTTTGCAATAGTTTGTATTTGTATTGTAGACATTCGTGGACTATACTTAATTTTTCTGTGAACCCATCAGCACCCACGCTCTGCTTACCGTATCATTTATTTGACGAATAATTGAATCGTCCTCTACTTTCGAAAACCGATGTGTGGCGGTTTCAGCTGTAATAAAGAAAGATGGCAAATGTGGTATTATTATCGTGGTTAATATTAAATATTGTACAGACGACAGTAGGTCAACGTATACGAATCTGTCAAATTTTACCAATCGAACATTAACCTACCTCCATTGTGATAAGGTTGAAAATCGAATGCAAAAATTGACAGATTGTGGTAACTTGATGTGCTGTCGTCTGTACATAATAAAAACCATACTAACATTTTTTGACTTTCATAAAGTGATTGCAAAGATAGACCAGTTTTTAATTGGTATCGTAAAGTAAGCTAGCTAGTTGACCTCTATCATGTAGGAGTCCTTAATTAGGAGAAGTTTAAGGTGTAGTTGCCAGGTTTTTTTTCTAGGAACCTAAGTAAAATAAGTACGATAATGTTTTAATTTTACATGAACGCGCGTTGGTGTCGCTAGCCTGCAAGTATCCAGCTTCTGTGAGGAATGCAAGCCACAGGTCCGAGTCCTCCATGTTGACGTTGGAACCATGGCGCGCGTGCCACTCGTTCGTCTGCCACGGTATACGCGTGCTGATTGATCGTATGGTTTTGTCAGTTTCTTTGGCTGTGGGAAGAAGATTCAAAATTTAAATATTTAAGTCTTTAGAGCTGCTTTAGATGATGACTAGCGTGTTGCAGAATTGATAACGATGGCAAAGTACATACTTGAATCCAGCAACATTCTTGTTGCTCACCAACAATGTTAATTAATCAACTGTAGCTAAACCAAATATTTTCCATTAATACGGGCCTAAGGCTCAAATTCACCGACAACATAAACGTCAGTTTTTGAGCTTGGGCCTCAGTACTCACGTTCTTTTTCGGGCTGTGGTTCAACCATCAGTCCTACGAGTTCCGCTTGTTCCCCTTCCGCGTGTTCTTCTTGTGACGTGAAGGTCACTGACTTGGAGTTCGAAGACTTCGAGCTATCGGGGACCATCAGCCCTGCAGAACGTGTGATACTATAATTTAACTATTTCAAAACTGTTAAACGTGAAAAGTAATGTTTGATGTATGATTTGAAGAGAATTGTATTAATTGTAGACCTCTGAACCTAGAATATCTCGCTACGCGGACAAAAGATCTGATGAGACATTAAAGACTCCAAAATTTTTTTTCTGACGAGGAGGAACGAAGAAAGTCTAATTTAGGGTTTTTGCTTACGCTGTGATTGAGAAATGCTAGAATGTTTTGAATGCTTATCTGCTTGTTTTGAGCGCGTTGGGCCAGCGGCTGCTCTGAAATAGGAATGGACTTCATTAGGTAGGTATCCATCAGTCATTACTATCGCCTACGGTAATATAGTAGTACTCTTTGTAACGTTGGATCATTGGTGTCCAAAACCATAGGTAAATGTCACGTAGCGTGGTTAGGCATGTACCTATCTGTGCCTAACACATAGGTAGGTAGATACTCATATCTATTACTCGCGCCCATAATTTAATATATAAATATATCCCATTAATTACTTACTATTACTTCTACTGACGCAATAATCTTGTTGTGTTAAAAATAACAAAATATTTGTAGATTAATATATCTCATCGCTTACTTTTTGGACCGTTCCTGAAATGAGCCTTGATTCTGGCCATTCACGTCACTCGTATATTCCGCAGTGCCCTGCGACTCCTTAAACAGGGAGTAGAGACTCCTTTCTTCCATGTTCTCTTGAGTATGCTTCATGGCCTCATCTAATGAAGAGGTGCTCTAAGAAACAAAATAGCTTGTTCTAATTACCAGAAAGTTTCGCCGTAGGTCTGCAAGCGATGGCGATTATTAATCTGAAGATGTAAAATCGGTAGTATTCCTGTTCAATGAGAGTCTGGCCTATTGATATTAGGTAATGAAGTATGGAGGTTTTATCTGACGAGCGGAGCGACGAGCGGGTGAGCAATATCTGTGTGTTAGCGTAGGTATACGCACATTGTCATCTTATGCGTACGCTCCTGAGCCCTCAGTTTTGGCTTAGTCGTTCGTCTGAGTCCACAGCCTTTTAATATCTATTAATGGGCCAGTAGCGCAAAAATCAAATTATTTTATGATGAGCTTGCTATCGCTAATCGCTACCCATAGTCACGCACACACGCTTGTCTATACGTAATATGCATTACCTACAACTACACGTTTTGCCGAGCCACTTTCGGGAGATAAAGCATCTTCCTATACTAACTTAGTGTCTCATATTTGTTTACTGAAAAAAAAATATTACTTTAGTCGACGACTTACTGAATTCAGGAGGGCTAGAATGTTGTAGCCTTTCGCATAATCCTTTATCGCCTTGCGAGCTTCGCTGTCCATCATGAGGGAACATTCGGATTCTATCATAAACTCGCTTTGTTCCTTTTCATCTGGTAAGCTCTGAAATAAAGACCGTAAACAAAATTCTAAACTTACCGAGTACTGTTATACTGTCCTGTACCAACACAAGGAATTTTTTTTTCTATAGTGTCTATGTTAGTTATGGCTAACACTATAAGTCAAGACTTGTAATTGGCTTTCTGCTGTTTTATCTTGTGCTACTATTAAGTTATTTTTGCTGTAAGTCTTCCATACCTTAATAAATTGAGTACGTTGAGGAGGTCGTGTCTAAGTAACACCCGAACGAGTCAATCAATCATAAGGTTAAGTAACATGACTTTAATTGAAGACTAGTGGTAGGTACGCCCCGGCTGGGCTCCAGGTATGTTTAAAGCCTTTATAAAATGTATACGAATGTCTTACCAGTATAATTTCATTGATGATACCGGTGATTATAATCCGACCGGAGAGAAGGACTTGCAAAGTTGAGCGTTCTAACGGCGTCTCTAGTGACATGCGTTCTCGGTTGGATATATCACGATACCTGATAGAAAAAAATATAGGTAGTAAAGAAAATTAGATGCAAAGGCTATACCTACACAGAATAGTCGTAGTAGGTAAGTAAGTCATTTTTCCTCCACTTGTGAAAATTATAGGTCAAACGTCAATAAAATTAATTGTGAACGATTTATTCATAATTTGTGTCTGATTTTTTTTTTGTTTTTTCTGCATCATGGCAATCTGTTTTCCAACAATAAGCCACTTCTTTTTTTGATTTCTCAGTTTATGTTATCCTCAAGAGTCATACATGTATGAAACTTTTCAGTGGAATAAAATTTGAGTCTGATAAAAAAAAAATAGGGCATTTAAGGCATCTAATTACAATTGAGTGATGGAACCTTTATATCTAATCAACTGTAATTATGAGTGCATGTTTTCGATAGATGCTTAAAATTACAAACGCAAAAATTGAACTAACAAATAATACGATACGATAGGTAGGTATTGTCAAGGCAAGAAAATAACACAAATGCAACAAAAATATATCAGGGAGATAATATGTAGGATGTTCTTACATTTTGCGAAGCTCCTGAACCTTTGACAGTGTTTGGGAATCCATATACGTGGTGAGAATCATATAAGGTCGGTAGCCACGTAATTTGAGCATCAAAGCCGCGGGCAAATCCAGGCACACTATCTTCACTTTCCCTTCTGTTATGAAGGCTTCTTCGCGACCTGTATGTGGCAGTAATTTGGTATTTGCTAAAAAATACGCAAGCTTACCTTTTGTGATTTATTTGAGATTTTTTGCCTTTTGTGACTTATATACTGTGCTTACTACTTTAACCTTAACATTACTAGTAAACTTATTAGGTCTTACTCTAAAGCCTCTCAAGAAAGAAGAGCTCGTGGCTAAGTCAAAGCCGCGCGGATAGATCGATCATAAGGTTAAGCAACGCTTGGCGCGGTCGGTCCGTGGATGGGTGACCATCTT
>NWSH02000556.1:5815656-5839539 GCA_002382865.2 Heliothis virescens
GAGAGAGAGAGAGACCGAAAGAGGATAATATGCACTCTAGCGCATTAGTCGAGCACAGAGAGAGACTGATATAGTGAGATATGGAAACTCCTAGAATGACAGTAAGAGAGCAGAGATATAAATGACATACTGCACGACACGCACGGAGATACATGAGACCACAGTATTATGTCTCATGAGTCAGTAGCACACGATTACATACTAGAGTATAGAGATCCAGGATACCGAACACATAAACAGGAACAGCAAACTAGACGGATTGAGACGATATCTAAACTTTCGGATAGACTATATCAGCGTTAGGAGATTATACCACCCGCACGTGTGCAAGCAACTGCACTCATCTCTGCGAGCCACACATGACGATTATTATTATATGCACAGAATAACACAGGAACCCACATCTGCAATTATAAATGGAGTTACTCAAGAATTCACACAATAATGTAGACAACATAGTCATCACAGAGAACTTCCGACATTTGTATACATATATATGCAACTAACTACATACGTAAGACCACAATGGTACCGACATATGTATGAGCTACATCTATAATGTATAACAATAGAGAGAAAACTTGCCACTACTATTATTAGTCTCTCATAAAGGCTATAACATTATGTTACTTATCACTGAGGAAGAGCGTGAGGAACATATCGCACCTCATCCGCCAGAGACGAACACGGCACGCGACAGAGGCATGACGATCTACAGGGAGGTATTACAATATCATGAGGAGCCTATGTATTCGGAGACATCAACTCGTTTAGAATACACATCAATATTAAGACATGTAACAATATCATTATTCAATACTAAGACCCTGGCCATTTACCGTCACCCAATCACAATACAGGGTTTCACTTGCACGAGAGATTAGATCATAGTGTTTTCGTCTTCTAAGCCATCTTCTCTGCAGAGTGCACAACTATCCTAAGACAAGTTAACGAATGGGCAGATATCATGGAGGCAAGCATATATATAGATATCACGTATTCACATATATGCACAACTCTAATCTGTACTTATAGAATAAATACGAGGACAGACGCACCGTGTACAAAAACACTATATTTGAATCCACACACAAATTCACACATCTTTATATAAAGGGCCTATCGATCTAGAGATTCCCTAATGAGAGGTCCACATCCATGCTATGTTATTCTAGGGAGAACACACCACAACACACACTAATACCGGCAATATAACTGACATAATGATATGTGCGCAAACGAGACACTGAGCATGAAACCAAGACAACACACCCCAGCACACAACAGACGAGAAGGAGCGACCAGAGAGGAAGCGGTCCTAGGCTGCCCATTCGTATTCCATCGTCTACAGAGCAATACGCACCGTATTAAACCACAGGCTGATCTTGAAACTCTCACACGGGCCGAGGTCACTTGATTCAGATGTCCTATCCACCACATTATAATCCATTCCGTTCAGGCACTCGATGCGGTATCATTTATAGAGTTATATTATTAACCATCTAGAGACAGATATGTAGCTATTATACTTCTTACACACTATATATATCCGCACAATATTAGATAATAAACATAATTTAGGGGGATCACCACTAAGAATATAACACAACAGAATAGCTCATCATATTATCGAATACCACACGAGAAAAAAAGGAATGGTTACGGATACAAGAAAGCCATACCACTATATAGCTATACAGGCTGAGACAATGTGGGCGACTTTTAATCTCTTAAGACCAACTAAGCCTAATAACTGAGACTATTTATATGTACTTATCAGAGATACACGATAAGAGCGAGTATAAGATACTATAGCGCTACTGCCAGATAGTGTCGCCTCATAATAGCGCTATCGTTAGAGCAGACTAGACCAGTAGGAGTATATAAGCACGGCAGACCAGGTGAGAGAGGCCAACGCTCCGCGACAACTGTTTCGAGCGTTTATGTGCGCCAGTCATCTACACCATGTAGTGTGTAGGTCTTCCTAGCACACTCCGGGTCGGCAGGACGATCTCTAATATTCTAATATATCTACGCGGAGAAGAGGAGTGCTCTTAAAGCAGCGCGAAGGCAACGTTAGGGGTCTAATGCGTATCACCGTGAGAGAAGATTCTTGTTACGGGGCAAATGTTAAAGGGAACCGTATCCCTACACCAATGATTTATCCATATTTTTCGGAGGTTTTATTATTAGTTGCATATATTTGGTTTGGGCCCATTTGGTTGAGTAATTTGTATATTCCTGGTCTTACTACCGTGCACATTACCCACCTGGAGATTGTATCGGGATATTATCATAGGATAGTTATCACTTAGGAAGTCGGTATGGGCGGGTGTGTGTTATAGTAAGTTAAAAGTCATTCTATCGGATAGTACACTCTATCACTGTCTATGATAGTGATTACAATGTATAGGATTAAGGTAAAAGGTTCCATTCACTCAGAAATTTTGTAATTTAGATGCCTTAGTTTGTGCAAAGGCCAAGTCAACTGTTAATATTTTATAATTAACTTTTTTTTTTTCTATTACTAGTATCTATTACATACCCAAAACTTTACTATATATTTATATTAATATTCACTCCTGCGGAAACAGCTTCACCATATCATTGTAAGCCACGATATTTGAAGATAGACATATTATGTAATGAAGAACTGATTATACCTATAAAAGAATATTAAAAATAGATGTACTATCCACACTGAGTCAATAAACTAGAATATGGCACATCATTATGCATGCTATATTTGAACACAAAGAATAATATAAATATCCACCTTAGGATCACAAAACATTTCCAGAGTAATAATAGGCAGTGACTTCGAGCTTAATCACACTTTTTTATTTGACTGTGTAGTAAAGAGACCGCTTATCCTAATTTCCCCATAAGGTTTAATATGAAACGGTACAATAAACAATACAAGCAATAGTTGTGAACAGTAAAAGAGAAGGTACTTTACTATACACGCCTAAGAATTGGACTGTGTAGTCGCACACCAGATATGATAAGCGTGTTTTATGCAATTAAGAAAATGTGTTGCACTAGGATGGGCAGTCGCTATAAATTATCTACTATGAAACGCACCTGATTCACTATCTTTTTTCTAGATTGAGTACGCTTTTGTAAAAAGCTAGTGAACTTTAAGGCGAAAATATATATTCCAATGTCGGCGTAAAACGCACTTCACTAGGTAACGGGTCAGATTTTTAGAAGTGTGAGTAAGTTAATAGACAATAATCCATCAGTAAATCATAAAGTTCATCCCCCAGATCAGAGGTAAATGACTCGGATCACAAAATGCTACTTGTGTGAGCACTCGCAACTTATTGCACGGCACAACAGCTATATAATTGGAGTGAGAGGGGAGGAAAGAAAAGAGTGAGAGTATGCGTCTTGCTTCGCACCAGGGTGGATGTACTCGGGTTTCTAAAACGCGGTCTCTACAGGGACAGCTTGCCATCCTCGCGGGGCAGTTACTCACTCATGTTAACGGGAATACCTTGAGAAGAAAAAAAATTAATGACCAGGGTCACGTGCGCAGAAGAGAAATAAGATATGCCTAAGCTGTAGCATCAAACGCATAATCTATTGACCACGGCAGGACACGAGGTAGACATAACAGGTCCCATTTCGCTCTCCATCTCATAGATATGAACCATGAATGGGGGTCAAGAGCCCAGAGGAGACAATCCGACACGGACCGAGGTAGTAGAAGAGTATCGTGAAATGGGGCATCGCACTAATTGCGCGTACCTGAGCGAGCATATATTAATCATATTAGTTCTCTCTTGAACTGATGTCTACTATTTGGGGACATCTGCATGGGAGGAACTCGCTTTTCCGCCTTGAACGATACTAGGATCGCATCTTGTGCTGTTGTTCGGTTTTCTCAATTTCGAGTGTGAGCTTAGTACCTCAACGTTCAATACTCGATGATACAAGAAATCATTCATTGAGGAATACATATTTTTGGAGTCTGATAAAAAAATATTAGGGAGGCATTGTTTAAAGATCAATTACCAAAGGGAATGGCACGGCGAAACTTATAACTCGTAGAGAGACGTCATATTAGAGATGATGCGAATATAGACTCTACTTTACCGGGGATATATGCATACTCTTAAATATGTACGATAAATACGAACAAGAAGAAAAATTGAATGTAATTGACAAATTAAACGACTACGATACCGACGAGTGGAGAGAGCTCCAAAGGATTGCAAGGAAAATACACAAATGCAACAAAAATATAATCAGGGGGAGTATTATTGATGTTTCTACATTTATTGTCGAGAGACATCTACTGTGTAACGCAATGTATAGGACTAGTACTCGCGTTGCATGATATTAAAACAGTCAGATCGAATCGCGGAATGAGGAGTATAATCTTTACATATAAGCAGGATCGTTGTTAACGACACGATATACTAATTAAAGAGAGAGAAATTCACTAAAGAAGCCTGCAGAGAGACACATGCGAGGTCTATACATAACTGTAACGACTTTTTCACACACGCTCTTGAGAACAAGATAGATGAGGCGATACTGTCAACATAGACATTAAGACAGTATATGGTTTATAGTCAACCAACAATATCTAGGTTAATGCTAAAAAAATACCTAAAGAGAGAAGAGAGAACACAATCACTTCACCAAAGAAACATAATGACATGTCTTCAATACTATTTGTGTGTAGAGATTACTAATCAAGGTAATTGACAGGCAACATATTCATCTGCGTGCACAGTCTGATAGTGAAATATGGCGAGAGAAGATAGCCGCAATGTGCTCGACATTACCAGATTCACGCGAGAGCATATTGAGATAATAACCTCATTCAGGTTCTTTACGTCCTACAAGCCTTCAAAGAAGCACGTCCGTGGACGTATCACGAGAGAATGAAGCGAACGGGAACAGCAGTAGGATAAAATTTAAAAGTTACTACTTACACGTGAATAATCAAAATTAAAAGGGGGTTTGCTTTTTACTGTATTATTTATTTTTCGAGGAGCATTAATGCCACACCCGTTTCTGGGCTTTGTACTGATCGCTCCCCCTCCCGTATTCGTTGCGCGGCCCTTATTGCTCTAGATTGGATACTAAAATTCTGGACAGGAGATCGTGACTGGAGATTGCGGTATAGTACTTGTTATCTACATCATTAGTTATAACTTGATAAGCACAAACAGTAAGCTTGACATTACGTTCGGAGCAACGATTAAAGGGGTCCGGGTTTCCAATTTTTGAAACATTCTTTGGGGCTAGTTCGCTACGGGTAGTCAAGAAAGCCAAGAAAAAAGCTGGGAACAAACCAGTCTAACAAGGGGGTGCCAGGCTTTTTTTTGCCCAGGTCAGGTAACTGGGTTGTGGAGGTCAGATAGGCAGTCGCTCCATGTAAAACACTGGTTCTCAGCTGCATCCGGTTAGACTGGAAGCCGACCCCAAAAAATAGTTGGGAAAAGGCTAGGCAGATGACTCTAAAGCCTCTGACAGCAACTTACGTAAGTGTATCAGAGATAGGATGATGTTTGAGCGGCACTTAAAATTGACTATCGTTTCAGTAATAACAAGTATACGGCCGTTAATTGCTAGCTGTTCAGCTAGGTTTATAATTTGTCAGTCTTCTAAAATTAAACATCAGCTTAGAATAATCTTAAACCGCTGATTTGTTTAGGCTCTTGCTACGAACGTCTACAAATATTCGTAGCACGTCGTAGCGCCCAAACTACACTACATTTTGTACACCTCGTGTTTCTTTAATAAAGCCAGTCATACTTAGCCCGTATGAGTGCCCATCCATTTCAGTGTAAGTAAGGAAGTCTCCAGCTAGCAGCATGTCATCAAACTTGCTTCTAGTTATTTCCTTGTAGTGATTCAAGAAGTGGAAATCAGCTGTTGTGTGTTGTAGCGCAAGCTGTATGTTTGCACTGCACTCGGTGGCGAGGCGCCGAGCCAGCGCTCCTGCAACGATATGTTTGTTCAATTTCGATATCGAGATTACATTGTCAACTACCCATCTTGATAGAATAATAATTTGAAAATATTGTATTACAGAGCACAAATAATGTGCCTACTTAGATACCTATTTTGAACTAGTACTTACATCGTTTACTTAATATATTATTGATACTTATACCGATACGTTAATGACCTTCTAAGGCCTGTTCGGCTACGATGACACCTACTTCGGGAGATTTTTATCTTTTTGGCAACGTCTGATAATTAAAACACGTATAAAAAAAATATGTAAAATATAAAGCGTTCTAATTCTACGTCAAATAAGCTCGAAATGTTTCAGACGAATGGAACAAGCCAGCCTTTAATTTTGCGTCATTAAACACATTCTCGAACCAAGTGTACCTAACTATTATAACTATCCATCAAAGTACACAGAGCGGTACCTCTACCGGTTCTTAGAAGCAATTAAAACTTTATTTACCTTTGCCGACGCCCTCATGGCCCACTAGAACTACTATGGGCACGTCTACGGTGTCAGCGGGGGGGATGTACGGTGAAACCTTGGCTTTAGACAGTTGTTGAATGTAGATTAAACGTAGGAGCTTGCGAGTGGCGTGCATCGATATGTCAGGTCGTGTGTCCATCATTATAGTACGCTGAAAGTATCAGACATATATAACCCTTTTTGGAAATAGGGCAATTAGGTTGTATACATGAAGAGGGAAGTACGACATGATGGTTTGACTCGCAATAAAGAAATGTTGAGTTAATTTTGCAGCTGATTAAATTGAGGATTAAAATGAAATGCAAATGTTATGGATTATGTTTTGTTTGCTTTTGCATTTACCTTAATTAAGTTTAATTAGTAATAAATAAGCACTGTAACTGTAATACTAGCGTTATTAATTAAGCAGCGCAATTTTACAGTAAGTACCTAATTTATAAAATACAATTAACAGAACATTTGAAAAATATAGGCTTTTCATCTACAAACACTAGCGATCGCATTCCACGTATTTTTTTGGTGTACTTAGCTATCAACTAATCCTACAATATCGAGAAAGTTGAGCAAAAAAATGTGTACCTCTTTAAAGTCTTTGTTTGTCTATACTAATATTATAAAGAGGAAAACTTTGTTTGTTTGTAATGAATAGGCTCAAAAACTACTGGACCGATTTTAAAAATTCTTTCACCATTCGAAAGCTACATTATCCACGAGTGACATAGGCTANTTTGTTTGGTTGTAATGAATAGGCTCAAAAACTACTGGACCGATTTTAAAAATTCTTTCACCATTCGAAAGCTACATTATCCACGAGTGACATAGGCTATATTTTATCCGGGTACGGGCAGCAATTCCCACGGGATGCGAGTGAAACCGCGGGAAAACGGCTAGTACCAAATATACAAGTTCAATAAAAGCCTGCAAGTATAAAAATAGTTTGGTTCCGTAGACGTTTCATTACTGATAACTTGATTTAACCTCCGCCTAAGGCCCAAGTTGATCGACAGCATTAACGTCAGTTTCCTCAAAACGACTGTTTTTAATATGAATTTTCAAAGTAAACGGTCGTTTAAGAAAAACGGTCGTTTATGTCATTGGTGTTACTATTGAAGTACCGTTTAACTGACCTGTTCTATAGGATCGAGTTCTTTAGCGTCTAAGCTCAGCAGTAAGGAGAAGGTGTTGATGACGACGCTCTTGTACCCTGGCGTGGAGCAGATGGGGTTGGCTCGCAGGTCGAGCACGATCAGGCGGCGCATCTGTCGCATGTACACCGCGAGCTCCAGTAACACGCTCAGGCGGTTATTGCGGAGGTGAAGCTCGCGAAGTCTGTATGGGTTAGTTATGATTATGAGAACCATCTGTGTTGTCCCTATGAGGTTGTCAAATAGCTACGAGTATGTGGTAAAAAATGAGATAAATTACGCTATTTTCATGAAAAACTGTGTACTTGAACGTTTTTGTGAATAATCTTGGGTTACCACGCAATATGTTGGGGTCAAGTTACACGATTTTGTTTAGATTGCTGTCATTTATTATTTCATACAATAAATGCTAAAATAGAGCAAATTCATTGTATACGTGAAAAAAAAGTAGTACAAAAACTAGGCAGAAAAATATGAATCAATAAATTCAAGCATAAGGCGGCAAAAACTTATTTGAGTAACGACAGTTCTTGTTATTCATACAGTGTGTTAGGTATTTTGGGCGAACGAAATTAATTCAATACATTATGTGGTCTTTGACTACCAAAACCATAAGCTTCTCGAACAAAGTAATAAATCATACCAGGAACATAATTTATCGTCCCTACTATCGTCCATCTATAGTAATGAAACGTACATAATGTATGGCTTTTGTCTCATTCATTAGCGCGCCGGTCGGTGGAATCAGGCCCGATTGGACATTGTGGTGACAGCGCGGCCACGTCATTACCGGTACTACTTACCTCGTACAATACGAGAACATTTTCATCGAAGTCAGATTGTTCTCGTTTAGATTCAGATATTCGAGGTGGAGGAGAGTCCAGAGGCCAGCGTTGGATCCAAATTCACAGCTCGATATGTTGTTGTAGGATACATCTAGCCATAATAGGCGGAGGTGGTTCAAATTCTCAAGACGCTGTATGTGATTAAAAGATAAGTCCAGTCTTCGAAGATACCTAAAAACATAATTATAAAGAGTTTCCTAATTACTTTTATGATGTTTTTTTTGGATACAGACCTACAATATATTAATGGTTAGAAGTCACGCGATGGACATGGGGCGTCGGATATAATTGCGATATATCTAGTTTACCTAACATTTATGAATTGCGTTCTTAGAATGGTGCTTATATTTATACTAATATAAATAAATGAAGTGACGTTAAAATTAACCAGTAAAAAAAAACATTTATATTTAACCGCACTTATGCATTGTATTGAAAACTACATACTTACATTAAATTCTGCAGTCCAGTAATAGACTTGATGTTGTTATGCGACAGATCAAGGACAGTTATCGACCAGAATTCGGTCAAATCTCTGATTCTCTTCACCGAGTTGTATTTATAGTGCACTTCAGTTAGAAACCATTGAGCTGAAAAGTGAAAAGGGTTGAGCTTTAGACACACTGACGTCGAAAGGATAGAACACGTCGTTTTACTCTTAAACGTAACATGGCATACTGAATTTTAAATTGTGGGCTTACAAAAGGCGAACGCTGTTGAAGTTTGACGTTAGGAATGCGTGAAGTATTTTGGCCAATATTTCAAGGAAAAAAAATGTGATTCGACGTATCCTCTAAACTAAACAATTAAATATAACTAATATGGATATGTAACAGGGATAGGCACCCTTGAGACGGACATAGACATATTTTTTATTTGGGTGATGGAAGTTCCTTTAGGACTCGGATACCGCAGGCGGGAGCTAGTATAGAACAAAATTTAGTAAACATTTTGGTAAATGAACATTTGGAACATAAACATATTTATATCGCTTATTAAGCTCAGGAAAAAGGGTACCTTAAGCTGGGGAAAAGGGTACCATATTCCGTATTTTACGAAAAAGCCAATAAGAGCATCACTTTGCCTGTTTTGCATCCGTGTGCGCTGAGCCTCACAGTTAGCAAGAGTTTAAGTCTACATTTCTGCAAACAGTTGAAGTTGTATGTCATGTGAACCAGAATGGTAACACGGTGAAACTAAACATTGATCATACTGTAGTTGTGTGTGTTAGTTTTATTGGTCCACAATCTATCAGTTTTACTAGAAAAAGATAGGGCTGCATCGAATGGTGTTGGATATTTCCTTGTAAATTGTAGATGCATCTAGATGTAGGAATTATGTATTTTTAGGTGGCTTAAATATTATCAATTAATAAGCTGAATGAAACGTGACTAAAGCTGTTGTTTTCAAGGTAGGTAACTTTCAGAATCTGCTATGCTAATGTCCATAAAGTCGTAATCTAGCGAGGTTCCGATTACAATTTAATATCGATACCTAATAGACGGAGAATCGATTCGATACTTACGAGTTTTATATTCGAGAATCGTGCCAAGCCTGTTGAAAGCCACTGACAGGAACTGCAAATACGGCAGGTGCGACAAGACATTCAGCTCCGTCAGCAAGTTCGAAGACAGATCCAGGTACACAAGGAATTTGTAATGTTCTAACACATCTATTTTTATGAGATGCTGGAAAAATAAAATGTGCCCTTGTAAAGAAAATGTTTGAAAAATTTTCACGCTTTTAAAACTACGAAAAGAATTCTTAGCGTCTGCAAGCCTTGCCGCAAGGAATTTCTCATGAATTGTGGTTGCCTTTGTAAACGTAGGTACATCTCAGATGCACAAACATTCGGATCCCAACATTGGTACACGTCCGTAGTTACAACAAATATTTGTTTTCAACGGGGACAGAATGCTGAGTATATTTGCAATCACATGATTTGTTATTAAAATTACTTTTATTAACTTAGAATTGAAGTTCTTGGGTCATTTGAGAAAACAAAATAAGTAGCTAAACTCAAGAGAGATTATAACTAAATTCGACCCCAGTGGCTTGTACAACGGGTAGGCGATCAATACTAAGATGGATTTAGTATTTCTAGGAAACCTCTAATAGCTTAGTTACAGTATAACGAAGTTAGTACCTTCCCCGAAAGGTTTAATTTGATATAAACGAGATCCCCAAGTATCGGTGTGCGTGCGAGGTAGGTCAGGCAAGCGGTGATCATATCCCTCGTTAGTTCGCCTCCGACCAGCTCGGGCACATCTTCCACCTTCCGAATGCGGACAACTGGAGAAAACGTATCTGCATAGAGTTCAGGAAAAACGTAGAAACAACCCCAGTAGTTATCTTCGTTCATTAGTGACGTCACGTGTTCCGAAAACTGAAAACATTTTTAGAGGATATGTATTCATAGATTAGGTACCTACTGGAAATCGTGCGTGCTTTTAAGAACGTTTACTGGGATAAACTCGAAAGTAGATATATGCTATCCAGAGCCGGCTAAGATCCATTAACCTCAAGACTGAAATGCTCCAAATCATTTGCTGGTACAAAATACGTACGAATAATGTATAGGTATTGTATACCCTAAATTACATTCATAAATATTTGCATCGAAAATTAAGCAATAACTCGAAAGAGTTGATGATCCCAAAAGTTACAAGGAATTTAATATAACTTGTTCAACATCTTGTAAAATTAAATTGCTCGTTAATCATGGCCAAAGCGGTTTGTCCTTGTTTTAGTCAATGTTGATTTTTTCATAAAGCATATCAAATATTTCATAGAGGAGATATAGCTACCTCCTCTACTAAATGTTCCTCATCACTCTTCTTATGTGAATCATCTACTTGGTTTGTGGAAAATGCAGCACTTCTACGTTTAAACACACTGGCAACTGAAAATTTAACATTATCTTACATTAGAATTTACACGTTGGAAGTACGACAGATGGTTAGTGAGCTGAGCTGTTAACGTATGATGGTGATACTTTAAACTGCAGCTACTTGCTGTCCCCTACCATTTAACAAATCTGAGAAGTTGCTTTTTGTAAGGAAGGTAGGAAGTCCTCTTGTATTGTGTGGGTATATAGATAACATGTACAAATGATGGCATATTTGCATGAAATCAAATTACGTCCGTAGAGAATCAGAATAAATTTGTCAGGCAATACGATGCGATGCGGTTGATGGCAGATTTGAACTTGTTTTAATCTGTTTTCTAGCTTTAACACATATATTTGTTGCGATCTCAAGTCACTTGATCGTCTTAGATTCCCGAATAAGGCGCGGACCGCTCGCGCACGGTGCGTTGCGACGGCCGCAGATATTACTAGGGGACATTCCTATCCTCATTTAGTGTTGTAGTAGCACAAAAGATTTTCCTTCTTTTTTTTTTCAGCTAAAACCGAGGATCGAACAACAATGTAACGTAGTAAGAGTAAAAGTAAATAGACTTAAAGCCGACCCAAATCCTACTTATGAAAATCTTACCCATATGTATGATAAAAGGCCGCAAACGAAATATTAATAATACGAGGAGTGTAAGATAGGTGAAATATTAATAATACGAGGAGTGTAAGATAGGTATTCCTTTCAATTTTAGGAAAACCTGACATACCTACATAAGTTACCGAGTAGACAAAAATAAGCAACTTTTAAACTCTTCGGTGTTGCATCTATTCTTTTAAAAGCACTAAGTTGGAAAGTGGAGTAGTCTTTAACTTTCAAGTGTTTTACTTGCAAATTTCTGAAAGTATGTTGGTAAATTTTCTTGGTACCTGAAGCGAGGGCATTTAGAGGTTTGCTTAACAAGTAGTTGATCTTGGATTCTTCTGTGACCTTCCAATTATGTAATGCGGTGTCTGACCGGTCGAGAGAGGCAGGTCTGTCGTTTGGACACTCTGGGTCGTTTGGACGCTCTGGGTCGCTTGGACGCTCTGGGTCGCTTGGACGCTCTGGGTCCTCTGCACACGCTTCCGAGACATCTTTAGGAGCGTCTTCAACATCTGCATGTTTTGTTTGCGACTCAGATTGCGGAAGTTCACTCATTACAGTTTTATGTTTATTATTTATTAAATAAATATGTTAAAACGGGAAACAGGTCACCATAAATTATTTGTCATTTGAAAATGTCAAATTCAGTGTGAGGTGTCACCAATAGTTTTAAGGTTGATAAAAGTGTTAATAAAAGTTCTGAAATCTATTGACAGCTAAAAGTTTTTATTTATTTCGCCACAGGGGTTATTTCGTTCCTCTGAATAACATAAAGTTGGCGATGGTCTGGAAATTGACGATGGAATTTGATTTTCACAAAAGCAATGGCTTTTGTGAATTTTTATACTAAGGTGCTTACAATCTCGACGATACGCGCAGCCATGAATATCTTTGGTTACGTGATAAGAAATAGCTATTTGGTTTGAGCTAAGTATAGAGATTTTTGATACCATATGTGGTTTAATGACTAAATTAAGTGATTAATGATAAAACTATTTTGTTTTAACCCAATAACGCTTTATCTCCTACATTACAAAGAAATCTGAGGTAAGTAGGTAGGTATTATAGAAAGCATAGATAAGTGACACTATATTTATTTGTCTGTAAACATACTCGTATTTGACTAAATTCAAGGAGAACCACATGGCCACGTTTTCACAAATGAAAACAAAACTTCCTAAACATTTAGTTTCAAATTTAAATGTGTCCTGAATCCAGTTGTTTACTTAACTCGCTTACTGAGTGATTCCCAAAAATCTACATGCAAATTATACGTAGAAAATGTTTCCTCATTATGTGCTGAAAAGGCCTCTTAAGGGGCCACGTTAATAATGTTGAGGACACATATTTTAAGTGTTCTTTTGTTAGGTTGTTGACTGAAGTTATACACAGCGAGACATAAGCACCGCGGTCTGGTAAAGGAGCGAGATAACGAACTGTACAGCTTTTGTTTTGCAATCTCCTTTGACTGCACAAAAAGCATTCCTTGATTTCCATGTTGCATTTTCGTTTAAATAGTGCTTTTTGGAATATACTTCCGCGCGGTTGCCACCTCTAAAATAATTATTAGGAATTAAATCAATTTCATTTAACTATCGTGATTTATTTTGTATTTGATGTCAAAATAATGCCGGGTATAATTTTAACAGAGGATTGGAACTCCTTAAACTTCTCCAATTGTACAACAAAGTTCTTAATATCACCAATCTATAGTTGAAGCAGTTGTCAATTGAAGCTGGAAGTTCAAGCAAGATGTAACGTTCAATCCAAGACAGCTGGGATTTGTTACAGATTCCTTAACAGCTAAAGTTAAGCTGTGATAACACTAGTACTAAGTTATGCTTAGGAAGTGCTTAAGTTAAGCTTTGTTCATATAATAGTTTATCTTAACAAATAAAATTACAAGATTTAATAATTATGTTCCCTATGTATTTACTTTCTTCAAGTTTCCATATAATTAATACAAGTACTGAGTCAGAGAGATCAAATATGCACGCAAGGGATGCAAAATCAATACTAATGTCGAAAAAAAACAAGGAACATTGGAAATTGGACCGAATTAGGTGACATTACTTAAAACTTTTGCTAATTAAGTTGTGCGGAGCGAAGGGAGGAGCAGAGTGTGAATTACTTACATTTTCTGAAGCAACAGCGGGGAGGGACAATTGAATCGAGAGTTTTGAGCATTCAAGTTGTTACGTATATTTATGTAGGGCGGTCAAACAACAACAAAGTGTCATAATTCAAAGTTATCTGCAGGGGCTTTGAAAATATGAAGAAGTGTCCTGTGGACGGGGCTCGTTTGTGATGAGAATGGAAAAGAAAAACACCAGGTTGCACTCCGGGAGTGCAGGCAGAAGTGAAAACATGAATATTAACTTTATGCGTTTTTAATATTTTTTTGAGATTATGGAATGAAGAAAGAGCACAACTACTTTTTACTGTCATAGCTTGCTCTCGATATTGAGAGTTTCTCAAAAAAAACTTTTGTCCCTATGACTGTACTGGAAGGTGGTATACCAACACGATTAAATATAATCAAAATTTAAGCACGACTCCATCTATGATTTTGAAGAATAAAAACNTTCTCAAAAAAAACTTTTGTCCCTATGACTGTACTGGAAGGTATACCCCAACACGATTAAATATAATCAAAATTTAAGCACGACTCCATCTATGATTTTGAAGAATAAAAACTATACTCGTACTTTCATACTTGACTAACTACTTGACTTTGAAAAATTATAGATGGCGCAACACATTTTTTCTCACATGTCTTTCCTCGATTTTGAGGGTTCTGGTTGAGCTAAAATTATTCAAATATATATTTTGAGTTTATTGCTGTGGCCTGGATGCTAACCTAAAGATACTCCGGCACCATTTCATTTTATAAAAATAAAAATCCAAACTCCATCTATGATTTTAAATGATAATTACTAAGCCTGACACTATTGTCAAATTTCGCATGTTTGAAACGTCATAAAATATCTTACCGACCTGTACTTACGGAATTTCTATAGAATTTCGGGTTTCACGATTTCGGGTATCACGATGTCGGGTTTCACGATGTCGGGTTTCACATTTCGGTCACGTGATACCTGTCGCGAGTTTATATATTTTTCCCCATACAAAAAGTGCTCAACGCCGCTAAAGAAGTTTTCACTTCAAAAATGTCGCGTTTCAGTGGCGGCAGACCTCGTCTCACCGCCCCTCACGCCCTTCACGCCGCTCAGGCGCCGCCGCGTGAAGTCGCGGAGAAATTTTCAATTTGCAACAAGTACTTATTTTAATAAGAATTAAAATGGTTTTCTGTTAAGCGACTAACTTTCAGTTCAAGTTTCCTAACTCTTTTTTTAGCATTATAAGGAGGAAATAGGTGCGAAGTGGAAATAGTTAACCACAGCTCTCAGGGAAACTTTGTTGTGTAACAATAGATTATTTCATTTTTATGAAGATACTTAGCTGAGTACTTTTCGTCTCCGTGGCAGATAGTCATTATCTTGAGTAGGGACGAATTACCTAAACCGTAGTATTTTTTGAGCTGCACTAAGTGCAGTCGGGAACACTTAAATAAATTAGCATTCTTCATTTTATGGCGGGGTCGTTAAAATGGAAATTACGTTACATTCCCTTGTTTTACTACTGACAAAGTTTTGTTTTTAATTAAGGCTACGGAGAAACGTTCTAATAACGTTTTCAACAGTGAACTGAATAATTAAATTACATTGGTATCGACTGTCAACATTATGGATGTTTATTTTGTAATAAAGGTCGATTCATGGGGTACATAATGGTTCTAACAATTTATCCCGTTGTGTTCCAAGTTTCGAGAAAGTTAGGAGATTAACTCAGATTTTTCCACCTCTGTCTGTACACTAATTACGGTAGGGACATTTCCGAGCGTGTTTAAACCCTCAATTCAGCCACACATTAAAAGGTCACTTAATTTGGGAAGGTCTGCAGTTAAATCTTGAAACTGGCAAAGGGTGTACCGGGTTAAGTTGGCAGTTCCGGCCTGCGGTAGTCGCCTAACCGAGTATGCAGAATGGCGAGGACTTTTAACTAAATATATAGAGGTATCGAGGTGTTTCATTTTAGGTATATCATCTATGTCACCAGACCACGGGACGAAAAAGCCCTGATTTTCACATACATATGAACATAACTTTGTATTTCTCTTTGTTCCGTTGTTTTTTGAGTTATTCCAAAACTAGAGTTTTAAGGATTTTCATGGACTGATCTGAAAATTAGACTGGACTTACATTTTTTTGTTATTTCTTTTGCTGTACTTAACAGACTTTTCTCAGAGCTTCTTCAAAATTACTGAAGAAATTCCACCACGAAATAATTTCCTTAATTATTTGTGAGTAATAGATTAACTCAGGATTGCTGTTAGTCAAAACCATATATCATGAATCTTCGCGCGACAAAGGCCTACGGATAAAGCATACGGATGCTCTTTGATTAGACATATACGGGGCCCTCACACATAGGGGACATCTATATACCTAATATACCACCTATATCAACGTTCATATGTTTTATTTACGTGGTATTAACATTCATTATATAAACCACACAGTAAAGGACATTATCGCGACATCAAATGTCAAGGGCCACAAAATGTCGGTCACTGTATATATTTATGAATTGGAAAATACCTGGTAGTTACATAAAGCAGGCTTTGGGTAGCCTTTTCAGTTCATCGATAAGAAGTATGTATTGAGGAAATATAAATAGGCATCCATTTGTGCGGTCCTTTGGAATAAGCCACTTGACTTTCCCACCATTAGGCCATCACAGTACCTAGGCCTTCTTCGATGAATGGACCTATAGTACCTAAATAGAATGTATAGTTGTATAAAATGTATCTTAAAATTAGGACAATATAAAGTGAAACGATAAACGACTACAAGGATTAATGTCAATGAGACTTATTTTTTCTATAGGTATATTTTGTAACTTGAAATGTAATTTGGACTTGTTCGAAACAAGTATTTTTACTACCTTTGTAAAAAAGGTCTTTGTACCGTTACTGTAAGTAGGTACATTGTAGGTAAATAAAAATTCCACAATTTAAGTTACTTGCTGTTTCGCCCACACGAATCGCCCGACGATTATCATAAAAGTCTCTCAATAACCATTTTCTCGTTCGCCATTATGGAATATTTTTCAAAAAGTCTACGAAAATATTGGGTTTTGTGTATATTATTCTCAAGGAGCTCTTTGTGTGGGTTATTGAGTGTTCATTAATCAAACTTGAGCAACGACACTTAGGTATTGTCCGCCGTGAATTTGGGACGCTGCATTATTATTTACGCCTGTGTACAACAAGCCTTATAAGATTAATGGTCGATCGAAAGCACTTAAACGGAGCCAAGATAAAAGATTATTCTGCATCGAAGTGACTTTTTAATGTTTTGATAAGCTTTTCGATTAGTTCATTACACGAAAATATACGGGAAAAAAAATATGACAAATTTTATCTTATCTTATTGCTTGAGGCTGGCGATCATACATTTAATTATTATCATTTTCAAACGTAGAAGTTCAGCTTCATAAAATTGTATCTGGCTATATTTCAAGTTAGTTCTTATTCGATGATTTTTCTTTGTGCTACGCTCTCGGTAAAGCATTATTAATTTCTTTGTTTATAAACACTTAATTTGTATAATATTTAACATGCATAAATAATTTCCGCTTTCTGCTCTGATACAAACGAGCTTGTTTACTCTAAATAATATGCAGCGCCAGGATACTATTCAAAAAATTGTAGTCGTCCAAATATGTAACAGAAACTACACTTTATTTGCACATAAATAAACGTAAATAACAACTGTATCTCGCTAAACGATTCTGTAAAATGAATGGAAGTTGTGTGTGCTATGTTCTGTAAATACGAAGTTTTGGTAAAATCTTTTTCGGTGAGAGTTAGCCGGCGGTGTTCGCCCGCTGTCACGTCGCTCGGCTGGTTGTGGTAAATAGATCGTGTTTCTGGGCCAACATAGAGCAGGACAAATACTTCTTACGAGTGTACCTCTTTTACATTATGCGTGCATAATATTATTATTTTGGTTAAACCGAGCTTGAATCATGCTCGAAAGTTTGAAACAAGCACAATACCTTAACATATGAAACTTAGTGATTTACTCCATTCAGTCAGAACTTGATCGGAACTTAGTGAGTTATTCCATTCAGTTTAAATGAGTAATTTACGCATTTTCGGTTGGTTGAGTTGGTTTTTAATTGCGCCCTAGTTTAATTTAGTGTTAATAAATAATTGTGTAGGAATTTCAAAGTAAGCAATACGGCGGTAGAGTTTTTACGATCCAAATAATGCAGAGGAGTCGAATTATCCTCATTTCCAAGGAAAAAAAATGCTTATGATGATGAAGAGGAATATCATTACGAAAAGTCCTTTTAAGACTAATATTGATACTTTGATTGAATATTCATGTCTGTGACTTGAGATGGTAAACTTCCGACTAATCTAAAATTTTTATATAAGTCTCCGCAAACTCCCGAACAAGTTCCTTCTTAAACTTTTTACTAACATCGTTCTCTTTGCTTTTAGTCAGCGTAAAGCTGAGAAACGTTGAATTTCAATATGTATATGAATATTTTATGTATTTCCTGTTGGCGTGATTTTAGTCTAAATTAAATTTTGTGACTGTTAAGTATATTGCAAAATATTTCTTAGTAAGGATATCGTATCAAATTCATGGCGTAAAATAAACTCTACTGCTTTCTATTTTAAACTCACTTAATTTGCAATACCATGAATTCAGTACTCAACTACTTATTTGCTAAAGTAAATGTAACATATATTTCATTAGACATCTCGACGAGCTTAAAAGTAATGATACATGGGAATTCACTCTCCGTTTGAAAACAACTTTTGTTTCGTTACGAACAGTTTGAAAGTAGACTCGGATGGGGGAGACACGCCGACTACTTTCCTGATAATGGATGAGCCATTTCCTTTCCATAAGTGAAAGTCAAAAGTGTTGTTGATTGAAAGACGCGGTGTCACATGTCCCCGCTCTTTGTTTGCTGAGAACATATTTATTTTGAACGACCGCCATGTTATATGGGCTATGGGGTGGCGACATGAAAAAATTGTTACGGTTTCCAATTTCCACACTTTGCGATATTTATTTGCCGTTCCAATTTCCTTGGCGCAGCTCTGGGTCGTAGTCACTGTGAACACGGTTTTATAATACCGACATAATTGAACTTCGATTTTTATTAAAGATAAACTTTATTGCGCCGCGCCGCTTTCCCATTCACCTGAATTCGAAGCGTTTAAGTCAAGGACGCGTTTCGGTGAGTTTCTGCACGATTAATGGGGTTTGAAATAAGAATGTTCAGTTGAATTCTTTTCATTGTTATTTTATCATAAAACCAACACAAAGGGAACAATGATATAAGTACTTGGTGAGGGTATTCTTCTGTGCCAAACGTGGAATGCGTGTTTGTTATACAGCTTAGGGTTTTTATGTCTTACTTTACTTTGGAAATAAACCCCACTGATGGTAGATACCTTTATCTATGACCCACATAATATTAAAATATATTTTTGGTAGAACAGAGTTACATCCCTTTCGAATACAAATGATCGCATTGAATTTATAGCAACCATAAAGACGATATTCATTTGTCACCAGAGTCAAGTAATTAAATTCGTATCTATATTCGGTTGACTCCCGATTCGTGATTCAGAGTATTAAATTCAGATATACTGTATTATTTATTTGTATATATTTCCGATATCTGCGTGTCGGAAGTGGGGACCCGCTAAATGTGCATCAATCATGGAGCCAGCATCGATAAAGTGATTATGTTACATCTCTATACTATAGCTACTGAACACTGAGAGTTGCGCTTTGTTTACTAACCGCCTAATAGTATTATGCGCTAAGTAATACCAGGGTATATGATGATATTCAGTAGATATAACAGAACAATTTCTCATTAGAAAAACGTTTTGTGTTTCGGTATTTTTTCCTCATAATAGCTAATACTATTTTTATATTGCGTTGTAAAAAGTTTAATAAAATAATGAAAGTAACACCTCATTTATTTCAATTAGCTAGTGAATCAGCATTTTTCATGCGGCAAACTGGTGGAAGTGTCGCAACTACCTGCCATCTTCACAATGATATGGATGAGTTTTCTTGGTGAAACCTTATTACTTCTGAAAATATATCAAAGTCATTTCACAGTTGTTTCAGTGAACTTCCTAGTTTTAATTAGCAAAGTAATATTTACAACATATTGAGGTCACAAACAAGAAAAATGTCATTTTTATTTTCATTTTTGCCCATTAACCGCACAGGTTCCTAGTAAAAAGGACGGAAATGTCCTGCAGTTGCTTCTTCGGGAAATGGACGACTGAAAACATTTTAATGTTACGTTTAAAATCTAACACTTACCTACTTCTTCATTAAAACCATTTTTGGCCACGTCTCTACTGCTTCTATCTTTATTAGTTTTTTCTTAGTGAAAATTCTTCTAGGTTACTTCTTTTTTCTCGTACAAAGCCCTTACGTAAAGCATTTGGGCGGACGCCACGACTCTAATGAAATCTGACAAATTATAGCAGTTTAGCAACAGAGCTTGTCAGTGGAAAGATTGCAAAAAATATTCAAACTGTCGTCTACATTTATAGACATTTTTTGCCCTCGAAAAAATCCATATAAATTGATATAAAAAAATGCTATCAAGCGCCGAAAGCGAAGGATAATTAAATTGCCGAACTTGGCTCGTCACAACCCTATTTGATAGCGAGACAGCATTACCCCGATATTATTGTAGACTACGTGTAATAAAAGCTATGGAATGTTCGAGATTCATCCACAGGGGTGATGCGTGGCGTCATATGATTGATTGAGGCTACCGACAGGCCTTGTTTCACGTATTAGCTGCCACAAGAATAGGAAAACGGCTATTTGTTACCGCGCTTACTAGTACCGTATATCATCATATTTCGCTTGATTTTGTTACTATATTGCTTTGTTATCTTCTTGTTTGTGATTGGGTTCTAGTAATCGCTTTTAGATGTAGATTTGATTGTGTTTTTTTTCTGTCGGAATTCTGTATGCCGTAATACTGTTTGTGTATAGGGTTCTCTTAACACATTTGTATTGAATACAGATGTGAATTTGGAAAGGATAGTTCTTTGCTGTGTAAGCTCTTTGATGTTCTATAATATAATGATTATATATAATGATTATTAGGACTCAGATAGAAAAAAATACAAATAGGTAACAGTGATAATTTTAAAATTGCTTCCAATTGATGTTTCATCTGCCCCCAAAATGATATCTCCACTTCTGATATATAGTCTATAAGAAACTCACACATAACATATGTTTATATCCAGGTAACTCAATTTTCATGATTCATAATACATATTATATTTTCGCCGTCTGTTTTAGATTTATGTAAACGAATAGGTTCCGTTGAAAATTCGAGTAGCTAACCATGGAGGGTAATAATAAAAATGAATTATGTATTGGTAAACAGTGGTGTATAATCCAGATGGTGCAGACCATTTCAGGCGAATACAGGCCGAATTAAATTTAAATAAATGTATGAGGAATCAATTAAGAATACGAGCTTTTTCCATCCTCATTGCGGTCTTTAGTTCATTTACCTTTTTAACGCGATGCAAACACCTACATAAAAGAAATTAGTGACCAATGTTAGCCAAAAGCTTTCCTTTTTTTTATTCTGCATATTTTTATTCCTGAAAAAAAAACGTAGTTTCTAATACCTAGCGGTGATAGTGAAAATCAGCTCGTACGCTCCCATATCGTGTACAATAACCCAGTCGTGACCTTTCCTGCACCTACATTCGATCGTATAGTTTTAGATTTGCATGTAAAGCTTATAAATGGCGCTCATCTGTATGTATTCAGTCTGGGAGTATTCGCAGGGCTGGCCGCTTCGCTCATATTTAATTTATATCTATAGTGGATCTGCTCTGTTCAGTGTTTGCGCAAATAGTCTCAAAGTAACAATGTACCATTTTATACGATTGTACAGAATGCTGTTTGTTGCATTCATGAGTTATGATGCACTCGCCTCTTTACTTTGATAACAGATTGTTCTCGTGATTGTATATTATCTTTTGTAGCTTTGCTGTGTATTAGTATATAATTTAATGTTATAATATTTATGTATAGTGTTTTCTATGGGCCTTAGATGCCTGAGACAAATAAATAAATAAAATAAATTTGCTCTTTGTGAAAAGAATCATATCAATTACTCTCAGTACTGAAAAAATAACAAAAAATAAATTACGTTTTATGAGAGCGACAAAAGCTAATATTATGACACGTAAAATATGCATAAGCGAGGGAAAGACGGAAGCGAAATTTTGTATTTTTCTTAAGAATTTTGTCTTATCCCATCAGTGAATCAAAAAGGGTACTTATTTCGAGTAGATAAACAATTTTCCCTTCCATTATTCTAGAAAGCGACATAATAAGTTTACGATGTCAACGGGCGGACTCCCCCATGGACAAACAAAGGCTTTTTATAACTTTTTCGTAGTTAATTTGAAGTGGGCACAAAGAGCTGGGTTGGGGAAGTCGCTCTTTTATTCCTAATTATTATGAAAGCGCGCAGTGGACGCTGCACCATATTGTCTGACACCAGTGTTAGAAGAAAGAATATAATCACATTTGTAAAGTGAGGCAGCATTATGAGACACAACTGTGACAAATAATGCCACCGGAGAAATGTATAGCAAAACAGGAAGAAGAGGATTTATTCAAGTAATATATTTTACAAGCTGAGTTCTAGAATGAAGTCATTTCATACCAGCAAAAATAATGCAGACGTTAAAGAATATTATGAAGACTAGAGATATCAGGTATCAAAAGAAACTCATTTTACTTATGTAGATTACATCTGTAACTAATGTTGATCTTGGTTAGGTCAAGAAACTAAAAGAAAAGCTACAAAAGATGATTCCGATCGCAATATAGGATCTGGACATTATACGGGCTACAATTTTGATAAGATTGGCTAAACAGTTTTTCAGAATGTACGTTTTCGAATATAGGTACCTAGAGTTGTGCTACGTTGGTATTGATATCGTCTAACCTTATATTATAAAGAAGAAATTGTTTGTTTATTTCAGTTTATTACCAAGTACTCTGCGTTTGTACCCTAGCTCCGAAACTGAAAAACTGAACCGTTTTGAAAAATTCTTACATTGTTGAAATGCTACCTACACTATCGCAGGGTATATTTATGTTGTGGACCAAATGATAAATTTTGCATTATACATAATGCCCGGTCATTATGAAAAATGCCCAATCTGAGAGAGCAATTTAATAATAATCATTCAAATAATCTAATTGACCGGGCATTCTACATATTGTACATCGCCCTTTGGGCAGTGTAATACAAACAAATTTGATCAGTAATTTTTAATTTTTATTGTTACTTAAAATAAACTAAATGTTTAACAATTAAAGTAATCAGTCAGATTTTGTAAAGCTTGGAACGTCATAGTTTTGTCATTGTGGAAGAGCTTCGGCTTGCTGGCCGGCGGTGCCGGCCAGCCTCAGCCGCAGTGGCGAGTGTTACAACCACCTGCTCCTCAACTCGCGGGCCGCCTCGCCTCTCCGCGCCTACGCGATTTTGAATTACACTCTAGGGGTAGGGCAGACAAGACTGCGTGCAGTCGGATTTACAGCAATTCGTTTCTGTCATTAAAACCTAACTTTCAGCTAATGTTCTAGGATATATATTTTTTGGACAATGAGTTACGAAATTAAAACCTATCCGCGTTCGTCCGTATTCGCTTACAATGCAAAACTAAACACAAAAAATAGCGCCCGCCGCACGAGCCGCATGCTGAATAGCGGTCTCTGATTGGTCAAACCGTGTCACGCGTTCTTCCCTCCCTGCAC
>NWSH02000556.1:5840298-5861059 GCA_002382865.2 Heliothis virescens
TGTATTAGTATATAAATGTTAATATAATATTTATGTATAGTGTTTTCTATGGCCTTAGATGCCTGAGACAAATAAATAAATAAAATAAATTCGTCTTGTGAAAAGAATCATATTCAATTACTCTCAGTACTGAAAAAATAACAAAAAATAAATTACTTTTGAGAGCGACAAAAGCTATATTATACAATAAAATATGCATAAGCGAGGGAAAGACGGAAGCGAAATTTGTATTTTTCTTAAGAATTTTGTCTTATCCCATCAGTGAATCAAAAAGGGTATTATTTCGAGTAGATAAACAATTTCCCTTCCATTATTCTAGAAAGCGACATAATAAGTTTACGATGTCACGGCGGATCCCCATGGACAAACAAAGGCTTTTTATAACTTTTCGTAGTTAATTTGAAGTGGGCACAAAGCGTGGGTTGGGAAGTCGCTCTTTTATTCCTAATTATATGAAAGCGCGCAGTGGACGCTGCACCATATTGTCTGACACCAGTGTTAGAAGAAAGAATATAAATCACATTGTAAAGTGAGCAGCATTATGAGACACAACTGTGACAAATAATGCCACGAGAATTATAGCAAACAGAAGAAGAGGATTTATTCAAGTAAATATTTTACAAGCTGAGTTCTAGAATGAATCATTCATACCAGCAAAAATAATGCAGACGTTAAAGAATATTATGAAATAGAGATATCAGTATCAAAAGAAACTCATTTTACTTTATTAGATTACATCTTAACTATGTTGATCTTGGGTAGGTCAAGAAACTAAAAAAAGCTACAAAGATATTCCGATCGCAATATAGGATCTGGACATTATACGGCTACAATTTTGATAATTGGCTAAACAGTTTTTCAGAATACGTTTTCGAATTAGTACTAGAGTTGTGCTATTGGTATGATATCGTCTAACCTTATATTATAAAAGGAAATTGTTTGTTTATTTCAGTTTATTACCAAGTACTCTGCTTTGTACCCTAGCTCCGAAAATGAAAAACTGAACCGTTTGAAAATTCTACATTGTTGAAATGCTACCTAACTATCGCAGGTATATTATTTTGTACCAAATGATAAATTTTGCATTATACATAATGCCGTCATTATGAAAAATGCCCAATCTAGAGAGCAATTTAATAATAATCATTCAAATAATCTAATTGACGGGCATTCTACATATTGTACATCGCCCTTGGCAGTGTAATACAAACAAATTTGATCAGTAATTTTTAATTTTATATGTTTACTTAAATAAACAATGTTTAACAATTAAATAATCAGTCAATTTGTAAAGCTTGAACGTATAGTTTGCATTGTGTAAGAGCTTCGCTTGCTGGCCGGCGGTGCCGGCCAGCCTCAGCCGCAGTGGCGAGTGTTACAACCACCTGCTCCTCAACTCCGCGGCCGCCTCGCTCTCCGGCCTACGCGATTTTGAATTACACTCTAGGGTAGGGCAGACAAGACTGCGTGCAGTCGGATTTACAGCAATTCGTTTCTGTCATTAAAACCTAACTTTCAGCTTAATGTTCTAGGATATATATTTTTTGGACAATGAGTATGAAAATAAACTATCCGCGTTCGTCCGTATTCGCTTACAATGCAAAACTAAACACAAAAATAGCGCCGCCGCACGAGCCGCATGCTGAATACGGTCTCTGCATTGTCAAACCGTGTCACGCGTTCTTCCCTCCTGCACTGCCAAAGGTCATTGGCGAATTGGACCGCTTTGCGAAAAGTGTGCGGACATGAATGAAAATGGTTTTAATTAAAGGAATAATAAGACCTTCATTATATATAATATTGCATTCAAATTCCATGGAGAAAGAATGTACAGGATCGTTTAAAAATATATAACAATCAAATGATTTCAGAGGATGTATAGGTCACAATCACAAGCATTTGCATTGCTAACCGACCTTCTACTTCTCAAAAGAAGGAAGATCTTAATTTTGATATCCAGGATCTGATGATGAACTGGAAACCCTGAGAAATCGAGGGCAACTCTAGAAAATTGTGGGCGCACATGGAGTAAAAACTTGACATGTCACACAATGGCAGTCAAACCTTTATCTGTGCAAAGATCTCGCCAATACGAATTAAATAAGTCCAAACACGTAGTAATTGCTACATACCTATGAGGAGTTCTCTTGACTTTCTGTCGTCTCCATCATCAGGTAAGGTCCACACTTCTCGGTCATGTGGATTCACTCGATATACCGACGAATATCAAGTTTTTACTTGGTGCATGCCCTCAATTTTCTAGAGTTGCCCTCGACTTCTCAGAGTTTCCATCATCAGATCCTGGCCGGATGATAATGAGGCTAATCGGTATGTATTCTCTTACAGAATAAAGAGAGAATTTTTCAAATCGGCCCAATTCTGACAGTGGTAATCCTCATTGATATAAGGATTATAACTGGTGTTTACACCTGATTTTCTCGAGATTCCCGTGCCTCACATTGATGCGACTTATGCCATAGTAAATCAGAGCCTTAGGTCATTATATCGTGCTATATTTCGTTTGTGTCCGCCGTGGGTATAGTTTCCATACAAAGGTGCCCAGTGACTTTTGGCTTTATTATCAAACTGCCCAAAAGTCATGTAGCAATATAATAATGACTGTGCAATGTGATAAATAATGAAGTTTAGATAGTAATTAATCACTTAGCCCAATAGAGCTACACATTATTCATAATGCTCGCACATTATGAATAATGCCCACATTAATCACCTAGTCCATAACATTTATACATATACCGGTAAAAAGTTAAACAATCTAGTTTGGTCCAGAACTTTCCTAATATTGAATAATGAATATTAATTTATTATTTGGTCGACGTGTGTCAAGTTGTGTTGGACAACAGACGATCTAATTAATTTAATGGCATCGGCCGATACGAGGTACCGATAATATTGTCATTTGAATTAGATTATTACCTGTCACTACTAGACTATATTTTGTTAGTTGCTAAAAGCTCATTTGTATACGCGACTAGACGTCAACATGACGCCTCCATCTGTTCTCGTCAATACGTACTTTAGTACTAATGACCGACCCTACATCGATCCTATATCGAAGATCTTCGTGATTAGTGAACTGGTTCTGGGCATCATAAGGCTCCCTGTGCTCGGAAAAATCCACTTCATTTTCTACATATTAGCAGTTTTATACGCGTTATTGGTGTCGCTTTACTATCTCAGCCTCTTGTTTACTCTTCTGGACAAACCTATTCTGAATATTGTTATTATCATATTCTATCTCCAGATTATCTTCTTTATATTGTTCAATTTAGCGTCAATCCGGCGTTTGCAACGATACTACAACGAGCTGAATGTCTTTGACAAGGAAGTCAGTTGCAGGCCGAGGATTTGCAAAGGGTCGATCAGGAACATTTTGCTAGGTGCCTTTATGTTATTGTACATTGTGGTCTTATTCACCATATCCTACATGTTTATAACACTCGAAACCTTGTATGTGGGAATGGCACCTTTTATTATTTGTCATATTTATGAAGTTCACTACGTTGCTCATTTGTTAAGTCTGTTGATACCTCGCATTCGTTTGATCAACTACTATATGGAGCTGTCGCTGTCGAATAGCAAGATAACGAAGTCGCTGAACATCGAAGATTTTGGATACTCGAAGTCTGACAGCAACAAGGCACTATGTAAAATGGAAAAGGTGATGAATTTGTACCACAATATGATAAAAGCCTACAATTACTTGATAGAGGCGGTCAAATGGCAGGTAAGAGGTGGTAACTACCAATTAAAAGTACATTATTTTAATTGCGCTAAGAATTTTTTTTTTGTTTTCAGTTGCTGGTGACTATCGTTTCTGCTTTCCTGAATATATTGTCTTGCTGTTATAGAGTGTCTTTGACTGTTATTAAGGAAGATGTAAGTTTGATTAAATTTTACTTAATACTTGTGAACAATATATTATTATCATAACATAACCCAACACCTTAAATATAGAAGTAGCATAGACAATCAAAAATACCCTACCTTTGTGGAATACATCTATATTTCTTTTGACTCAAAGAATTTTCTTTTTCGGAGGTAAGATATTTAAGGCTAAATATATTTGGCGTGATATTTGGTATACCTATATAGTCACAAATCATCACGAATTAACGTTACAACTGTAACCGTACAAGACAAATAACACCGTCCCTTTCACCCACCGTAATCACGACCCCTATCACAAATAGGTCCATTCCACTAATATATTTGTTGCAGGTGCCTTTATCATTCATTATTACATATGTGGGGCTGTTAGCGGGCATTATGTTACCGTTATTTGCGCCTTGCATGCTGGGAGACCAGGTCCACAACGAAGTGCGCAGGCTTAGGGAACTCCTTGCTTCAAGACTTTATGAGAATCAGCTGGGTATGTTATCTGATCTCTCATTATGCTTTAGTTTATAATGATGATTTGTGTAAAAACCTGTTAGGCTATGAACGAACGATTTTGGCTAGAACCCTTATCGGCTACGCTTAAAAAATCTAGGAATTAAAAACACGCTAGGAATTAAAAACATTCATAGAATTTATTTGGTCCCAAGATCTAAGTATTTACCTCAAAACGACATGGTGGTTTTTTATAGATTAAAATAGATTTAATATTAACAGTTGTTGTGTAAAACTGTCCAACTTACGAAAGTTTGAAATCTATGAAAACTTAAAATAACCTCTAAATCGTCTATTTTGTGTTTTCGTAGGCAGTCTATAAAATAGTAAGGGCCAGTTTCAGAGGTTCTAGAAAAGGTTCTAGATAGCTATCTGACAGATAGTGCTATAGAAACATTTTTAATTCTGACTTCTTTTCTATTGCATTGTCTATTCGTAGCAATCACTTTATCTAGCACATAACAAACTGGCTCTAAGTATTACACAAGCAGGAACATTAATCCCTGCAATACTTAACTGGGTTTAACATTGTAATTACAACAGAAATCCCAATGCAATCAGTTGCTTATCAAGTGTCATTCTCATGTGGATTGAACTGTAGTCAAACTTGTTATTGCCAAGTTAACTTACTGATGTAGTACGTCATTATCTCTTTGACTACTGGATACAGTATGTACTTGATAATTGGGTAAAATAAACTACACTAAAGTGACTTTATTTAGGTAGTTTAATTAAGGGCACAGAAATATATAGAAAACTTCTTGAAAAGTTCCAGCTTTTCAGTCGTTTTATTTTAAGTATTTTGGACAATATCCATATTGTTTTTATGTAGTTGAATAGTTTGTTTGAACGCGCTAGTCTCAGGAACTATTAGACCAATTTACATAATCTTCCAGGAATACAGAGAAAGGCAAATTCTCCAAGCTCCACGCGACGCGAGTGAAACCGCTGGTTGAAACTAGTGATCCATATTATCTTCATGTTTCTTTTTATGAAAATAAGTTAATTCCTGAAAACAAAACTGTAAATAATTAGCAATTTCATGAAGTATGGAACTTTACAGATAAGTCAAGTCGCGGTATGGCACGAGCTCTGCTAGCTTGGACGGAGACAAGAGATCTCTCCTTCTCACTCCTGCGCATGTTGGACATCGATATATCACTGCCCTTCAAGTTTGTCGGACTTTTAGTCACATACCTAATTATATTGTTGCAGTTTCAGAAAGTTATTAATCCGTAAAAAATATGAGGTTGTTAGGTTTAAACGTTATAAATAAAATTTGTTTTGTGAGCACGTTATTTGAGTGAGGTGAAAATTCAGACGTTTGTATGTTTTTTTGGTCTGTGGTTTTTACTGTAATTGTCAATTAATCGGGTTTGTTTAATATTCATTTGTATATGTATAAGTGGGCTTAAGGCCCGTTTACACATTGCGATTTCATTGCCCGTTGCTTGCCATTTAACTGCAGGAATATTTGACAGGCAACCATTTACCTATTGCACGATTACGTTTACACAGTGCAAGTAGCATCTTGCTGCAATAAAATGGCAGGCAACGGGCAATGAAATGGCAATGTGTAAACGGGCCTTTAGATTATATAAATTGTTAAACTTTAACCTATTATTCTATTCTATTATAATAATTAAGGGAAAAAGTATAAAATTTTGCCTGTTCTTTAAGGAGTCAGCGCACTCTGTCCCCAAGATAAACATGGAGAAAACGTACCATATTCATGGGATACATAAAATCCTATTAGTTTTCTAGGTACAAAACCTAAAATCACCAAACACTGTGTGTTAATTATTGTGTACTAAATGCGATAAATAAATACATGGTAACTAAATTGATAGTTTCATTTTTACCAGACTATCCTGTAGCTAGAAAGTAAAGTTATGGTCCATACCAAATTGGTGATAGAGAACGAAAAAGACACTATAATAGGTATTGATAATTTCCTTATTCATGTAATAATGTTAACAAAACACTCCAAAGGTAAATAATTAAGATTGTTTAAATTTAAATTGCCGATAAATTTCAGCTTGCAAGTTAGTTTTAAAAGCTCCTTTTATTATTGTGTAATGGCAAACAGTAACAATCGTTATAAAACTTTCAAGCTCGTTAATTAATTTTTGTAGTTACGTGCTTAAGTTAACGGTACAAATTAAATATGGTTGTAACAATTAAATTTTATTGTTGACAGTTTTATTTCTTTTGTTTCGGAGCGTTAAAATATATTAAGCCTACAATATTAATGGACGATATTACATTCATTAATATACAGTTGTCGACATTAGGTAATGTTCTAACATGTTGTTTATTGCTTCTTGTCAATTTCACGATTCTACAATAAACATAACTATTTATTTATTTTAATTAAACATGAAAAACATCAGTAAATTATACAGATAGAAATTCAAGATTACACTTAGTTCTATTTGTTTAGTTTAAGTATATGTAGCACTGTAGCACGCGAGGTCATTAGCATGCAAATGCAGTAAGGGAGTACATTATTATTAAGCATTACACTAAGTGAAACTGGCCACATAACATTAAAATTTAATTCTGCTTTTTGAGAATGTTCGTAGTTTTATGTATAATACATAAAATCATAATATTCTTTGGATTTAAGAACTCAGTAAAACGAATAAATAGAGAAAGAAATATCTATCAGAGCATCATATTGTATTACTGTAGTCTGTTTTTCTTACTAAAATAATATAATTTGACCTAAAATAAAAGTGTTAAGAGATGAGAGATGGAGATGACGAAGAAGATGATACAAATGAGTCTAATCAATACCTTTCATTAAACATATAGACAGAACATCAGTTAAATTTCTTCAGCAGATTTTCAACCTTATCACTACAGTGGAAGGTTAATGTTCGATTGGTAAAATTTGACAGGTTCGGGTAGTTTGACGTGCTAGCGTCTGTAGCAAATGCGTCGGAAAAAATTAAGTAGATACGCACTAAATATTTTTTACTGTTACTCAGCTTTTTTGTAACAAAGGTTCCTTTTTTCCGCGGTAAGATGTCTATTGTTATGGGGAGAACGTTAAGGTTAGTCCTTTTTTCCGTGTAGAAAACGTTTCAACAATTTTCCTTTTTTTATTTTTTACAATGACGGATGAGGGCATTCTGCAAGGATATTTATTGCCTCACAATTTGGGGAGTGTTGCTGCTATTGTTTGTGATGTTTTTTGGACGTTCCCCCACTTTCTTGTAAAGTGGATTAGGGGTGATTATATGCACGCAAGGTTCCAACTTTGCATCTTAGCCTCAAGAAAGGTGCTACTTTCTTTACCAAGGACATTGTTATGATGTTGATGGTCGAATGGATGGTTTTATTACACCAGTTAGTACTAAGTAATAGTTTTTGTATTGTTTTGTCTACAGGTAGACGATTAACGTGAAGTATTTAGTTTCTACTCCACCCTGGATCTGCGCTGCAATTATCAAATATTTTGTTTTAATATTTCTTTAATCTTTAAATTTATTTATTTAATATTATCTATATTATTAATTACACGTTAGTGGCACCATCTTTGATATATGCTACATTTTACACTATCAGAAAATTCTGATCATGTTTTATTTATCTGAGAAGGACTTCAATACATAATACATAGTATTTCAATACATAGCAGTAGATGGGAGTGTCGAGCTGCAATGGCATGTGTGTGATACAGGAGCCGACAGGAACATGACCTAGAGCATTCTCAAGCCAATTTCATTGCAAATGCGATTTGTTACAGAACGATGCACTTCGATGCACTGCCGTAACGAAGGCGAATGGAATTGCACAAAGTAAATCTTGTTTTAGTTACAGTTGAAAGCACAAAATCTGGGTCAGTTGCAAATGTCTAATCAACAAAACTGTGGATCTGAAACAGTCGATGATAATAGATTTTTCCTGTCTTTGCTTTCGTCGACTGGGAACATCAGTGGTTATCTAGGCTTTGAAAATGGGGAAAAAACAATCACAGGTGGTATTCAAAGTTTTCAGAACCAACATGCTAATTTAAATTACAATAGTACATAACTACATTGTTTATACCATGAGATATACATATCTCAAAAGTTAGTGTAAAGGCGAATTAAACCGAAATGCGTATGCGTCGCACACTGGTGGAATCTCGCTTTAAGAACGAATACTAGAGAGTGAGCGAAACGAGAAAACAAAGCCCCTGTCATAGCTTCGTGTTGGCTATTTACACAGAAGTAGGCATTGCTTGACGGGCTCCTTCTTTGTGGAACGGTAACAATACAATTAAATTAAAAAGTTTCACGACGACCTTAATACGTCATGTTCATCTATATTAAAACTAGGTATACAATTCCGAAAAACAATTATCGTCCAAACTTTAGTTTTGGAATTTGACTACATTATTTTCCTAGAAATAAAATAAAATTGTTTAAAGTATCGAGAACGTAGATATGCAAAAGTAGGTATTCAATAGGTAATTTTTATCAGATAAACGACAAATATTCTGACATTTAATTTACCTACATGGAATTTACCGGTCGATTAGATTACAATTTATGTAATGGACTTTTTAGTGGAAGATAGTATAGTTATTTGTTATTTTAACCATTAGTGTATGAACTATGACACATACATATTAGCTGGTCACTCAGTTTACGCAATTTAAGGTGACAAAATGTCACGTCCATCGATTCTTGTGAACACATATGTGACATCCGACAGTAAAACCTTCGTAGATATCATATCAAAGGTATTCATTATCGCTGAAATGTGTTTAGGTATCAATAGACTTCGAGTTATTCCCAACCTTTCTACAACTTTGAAGATATTTTCGTTCGTGTATTCATTCGTATGTGTCAGTTTGTATACTCTGTTTTGGGAGTTCGTTTCAGACAATCTGTTGACCGCGTTAGCTTTCGGCTTACACTACCTTCAAATGATGCTCATCATTGCAATAAACTTGGTTACACATACATATCTGCAGTGTTGGTACAACGAGTTGAACGTGTTTGACGCTGAAGTTGGCTGCAGACCCAAGAATGGAAAAGAGTCCGTGTATAACTTGATATGTATTGCTTTTATGATGTCATACGTTTTAGGAGCATTAGGAATGCCTCCGGCAGAAAACACCTCTCAAGACCTCCATGTAAAGCTAACGCCTTTTGTGCTGTGTCACATTCTAGAAGTACATTACTGCGGTCATCTTCTAAGCCTTCTTCTACCGCGGCTTCGTTTAATAAACTATTACATGGAACTCTCACTATCTAAGTGTAAAATAATTAAAAAATCAAATATGAATGACTTTGGATACTTGCAAGCGAAGTGCAACAAGTCTCTCTGTGCGATGGAAAAGATAATGAACTTATATCACGTTATGATTAACTGTTACAATTATTTGGTTGATGCAATTAAATGGCAGGTAACAAATAAGAACATATACATTTAAAAGTTATTTAATTTTATTTGATAATTTGATTGTTTTATTGTTCTTTTTAGATGGTCACATCTTTATCGATTGCGTTTATTGCTATTTTGGTTGGCGGTTACAAAGTTACACTGAGTATTTTACAGAGCGATGTAAGTATTTTTTACTCCCAGGTTTTTGGGTTGAGGTTTCAAAAATGCATAGATTTTACTAGCAGTATACGCCGGCGTTGCACGGGTGCAAATATAGTTAATTACGTATGTAAAAGTTCGTTCTTACTTAGTGAAAAACCGTATGAAAATCCGTTCAGTAATAGATAAGTTTATTGCGAGAAAACACGTAAACATAGATGCAACGGAGTACTTACTTTGTTTGGACTAGACAGCCTGAAACTTAGCATTAAAATTTATAAAAATCTCTTTGACGTTATTCCTCAGGGGTCGTGGAATCATCTTGTGGGGTTTTCACTAGTATCTGCGGGTTTATTAGTACCATTTTTTTCACCATGCACACTGGGCGACCAAGTTCACTACGAAGTCATACGACTTAGAGAGCTGTTGGCTTTCAGGATTTATGAAAACAAAATGGGTATGTTTAAATAACATTATTTTCTGTTTCGAGGAAATAAATTCAATTTGTTAAGACAATGTTTGAACTGTTGCTTAGAAATAGGAAGATATTTAGGCCTTTGTGATCACACAAATTACAAATGCGTTCAAATAAATTTAATGAAACATTCTCAATACTCAAATGAGTAAGAATGCTGGACTCTCTTTGTGATCGAAACTGATATTAAGAATTTACTCATGTGGAAAGAGGAGTACAAACTAATTGTTTTGTTATTTTCAGATAAGTTGGATCGTTGCAAAGCTCGTGCCCTACTCGCGTGGACAGAGACAAGGAACCTCTCGTTCTCACTGTTATGCATGTTTGACATCGACATATCTCTGCCGTTCAAGTTCATCGGCTTTCTTATCACGTACCTCATCATATTGCTGCAGTTCCAAAGAGTTATGAATCCTAATTAATACTGTGGTGCTTCAAAGTTTAAGGTCAACGTCCTAATGTTTTAATTTAAATTAATTAAATTAAGATAGTTTAAGATATCTGTTAGGTAATGAAATAATTTTGATTGATCAAAAATACATACATTTAAATATGGTACAGATGCTGTGAAATTCCTAGAATCTTAAAAATACAAAATGAGACGTAATATCTTTACATATAATAAAACAGTAAAAAAATTGAAAATTAAATATTTTTACAAAACAAAATATGTAGGGTTATTAAAAGAGTAAGAATTCGACAAAAAACAAAATTCTGTTTGTATGTTTGCATGTTTGAATGTTTGTCTTGAAAAATAAATGACGCGAAAAAAATTCAAGCAAATTACACAGGTCTGCAAAAAAAATTTTTTTTTTTGCTGCATGGGATATTTTTACTGAATTATATATTTTAAAGGTCACAGATTCTAAAAATGACTATCAGAATATCCCATCACGTATAGTTATTTTGCAAAATCAAAACAAAATTTAGAAATAATCTATTACTTATAATAAATTTGTAGAGAGGTCAATTCTGTACATGAAATATATTTCCAAAATAACTATCAGGGGGTGATTAGGGATCGACACTGATGCCAAAAATGCAATCAGTAGAAATTTTGTCTGTGTCTGTCCGTCTGTCTGTCTGTCTGTTTGACTATCTGTCTGTCTGCCTGTCTGTCTATCTGTATAACCGTTATAGAAACAAAAACTACTTGACGGATTTTAACCAAACTTGGTACAATTATTATTCATACTGCTGAGCAGGTTATAGTATACTTTTCATCACGCTACAATCAATGGGAGCAGAGCAGTGAGGGAAAAGATCTTTGATTATGACGACCCGCCGTCGCTGGTATAAGCGACATGATCCGCGAACGAAGTCGCTGGCAGAAGCTAGTACAATAATATAATAATAATAATAAGAGAAATAATACAACTTCTGTGAGCCATGTCCCAGAAATAATGACAGAAAAATACAATATAATAAAATAGCCAGTAACATTCGAATGCTTAATGTGTACTGATATTAAATCAACTTAGAGCGAGGTACTGAATGAAGCTTGTTGAAACATGTTCTAATTCAAAAGCAAGTTGTTTACGAGTATATTTATTCTTAGTACTCTAGATAGCAAGTCAAAACATCATGCTCAACCTTACCACTAATAAATGTATTTAGCCTTTCGTATTAGTAACGCTAACCATGAACAAAAACTTAAATATAGCAAAAAAAAAAAATTATGACGTGATGGATTTTTTTTTGTATTTTTTTCAGTTTTGCCACGTGAAAATCTATAAGAAAATATATACAAACCCTATGCAGTTTTTTACATGCAGACCTGTGTTATTTATTAATACAATTTAATTATATTAGTGCACCCTGCGCCGCGTCCCCTCTATCGCTCTCTGACTGGTTTCTAATAAAACTAAATTCTAAAACATAATCATACCAGAGGCAACATTAGTTCAGACTACCCAAACTTGTGCTGCCTTTGCTGAATTTTTAATGTAATATCAACCTTATGTACTTAAAATTAGAATGCATTTTGTATCACCTACAAAAAATCTAGGCTTATTTTACTTCAGATAGATGCATCAAAATTACATTCATCTCTGTCATATTTATGAGTTATCAAATGATGCTGTCCCTTTCATTTCGTGCGTGACGTCATTGGCGTATCTTTTGTTTTTGTTTAAAATTTCGAATAGTTCTGTTTATCTCTTTCTTATTAATCTATCTATCTCTTTCATTTCGTGTGTGACGTCATTGGCATGTCTTTTGTTTTGGTTTAAAAATTGACAAAGTTCTATTCGTCTCTTTCTTATTAATCTATCTGTCTCTTTCATTTCGTGTATGACGTCATTGACGTGTCTTTTGTTTTTCGTTTCAAAAATCGTTTTGTTTTTCTTTTAAATGTAAGTAAGCTATACTTATAATCTATATACCTACATATAATAAAACTACACTACTCACAAAAATTTAAGGATATTTTTTCATGGACGATTTTCTTATGGGATTTTCAAGAAGCTGTATCTCCAAGGAAAATGAATACGGTATGAATTGGTAACTCGTTCAGAATTGTCATTTTTTGCGATAGCTGAAAGTTTAAAGCCTCCGAACATCAAGAAAAACAAATCGCAGTGGTTTGAATTTCTCAGGGATATTCCGGGATATCTTAATGTTAAAAAATTTACTCCGATATCCTTGGTTNCATGGTTCCTTATTGGAAATTTTGTGTAGATTTCAAAACTCTGCTTAGATTTTCTATTCAATCATTATTTACAGAGTTATTGATAAACAAAGTGAACGAGATCGTTTTTGCTTTGATTGACAATCATTCCTTGGAAAATCATCGTACAAACTAACCGGTTACATCAAATGAAAGCGCATAAAATTTTCAAAAAAAGCTTTGGAGTGAGATAAAGAAAAAAAAAATTGTTTATGAACTTGTAGCTTTCCAAAGTTGAAAAAAATTCTGTAATTTTTTTCTTTCTCTGATTTCTTTAGTGTTATTCCAAAACTAGTGATTTAAAAAAAGAATCATGGATAGATTTGAAAACTAGAATCTTGAATCTATAATTTCCTGGATTTCTTTTTGCTGTACGATCATTTTCCTTGGAGATACAGCTTCTTGAAAATCCCATAAGAAAATCGTCCATGAAAAAATATCCTTAAATTTTTGTGAGTAGTGTATATAACTAAATAATTTTACGAAACAAAATATGTAGGGTTATTAAGAAATGAAAAAAGAATAAGAATTCGAACACAAAATTTGTCTGTTTGTTTCTATATTTGTATGTTTGAAAGTTTGTCTGTTTGCACACGCTAATATCAGGAACCACTGGACGGATTTTGATGAAACTTGGCTTATATATCAGAATAACATATAGGGTACTTTTTATCCGGATACGGGAAATGGTTCCCTCGGGAAGCGGGCGAAGACCCTGGCAGAAGCTAGTTAAAAATATAATACATAAACGTTCATATTTGACGGCTATTTAGGGTAAGTCCGGGATATACGCCCAAGCGGGATAGACGCCTCGAATCAATTGTGCGAATACTAAAATGCGCAGGTATGATATTGTCTTATAATATGAACGCACTCCCCCCGCACTTCGGTCGGCATAAAGCGTTGGCTCGTGCGGTTGTGCGTAGTGACAGAAATGGCGGCGACTAGATAAGCAGGCGTGATTTTACTTCGCGAGTGATTTTCGTTCCTCTATAACTTTAGATGTAACAGGTAAGTTTGTTTTATATTAACTTTTAAATAAGTAGTAGGATGTGTAAATTGTTGTCAGTTGCATTTTAATGATTAGCTAATGGTATTTGTTTTACTTTTTGTAGAGGGCATCTATCCCTGTGAGTCGGGATATGTGCCCCGATAATTTTTGGGATATGTGGCCCTAAGGGCATATATCCCTTGCTATATTTTAATGTTTATTTTATGTTTTAGATTGAAAACATAAGCGTGAGACTGGCGTCCAACCACGTGTAATTACTTGGACCGAGGAAACATTAGCTGCAGCTACCGCAGAAATGCAAGATAGGCAAATTAGCATTATTGCTGCAAAAATTACTAAATAATATTGATCTTTATCGAATGTTGATTTAATTTTGTACCTAAAATGATTGATCTCTTCTGAATTTTTATATAAATGGTAAATGTTGTCTAGAATTAGTTATTTAAGAAAGTAGTACCTATATTCCAATGATTGAACTTTTGCAAATTTGAATGTGGTAATGTTTATAGTAATTAAGTTGATTGATCCCAAGAATGTTTAAATTGAAATGTTTAATATTGTTCCTGTTTAGTTACCTAAGTAGCTAGTTACTTCATCTAATGGATCTCTCTAACTTTTTACCTAATTAGAATGACTCTTTGGTAATGTGATTACCTAGATGAGGATTATGTTATTTCTAATTAGGTACCTACCTAATTGTATGTGTTAGCTTGTTTTGTTTTAAGTACCAATGTAAAACTTTGCTTTTCTGACCTTTGATAATTGATAATAAATAACAACAAAGTAATAGTGTTGAATAAAATATAAGTTTTCTTGCAAAGGTCATCTATAACCCCCAAGGGCATATATCCCCTACCAAAAATATAGCCTGGGGCACATATACGGCATCTGAGGCGCATATCCCGGTATGCAGTTTCAATTTCTACTCCAAATATACAGTTTATTTATTAATTACTCTACAAAAAATGATAAAACCCGATTAGCTTAATGACCGAGGTCACCGCGCATATGAAAATCATGTGCGTATTACTTATGTGTTAGGAGATATATCTAGAATAAAAAAAGGTAGGTGTGACGTATTGACAAATAAATAAGTGCGCGTGCGACCCGCCCGCCCGTTAGTAGGTTGACAGCAGTCGTAGCGAACGGACGTGTCGCACTGTACTAAGAAATTGTTACTGTGTGTCTCATTAATACCCAGAACTACATTGGTGTAACATACGGAACACCACAGTAGGCATATATCCCGGACTTACCCTACGAGTAATAACAAGATGCAACGGGCTATAAAAGTGAAATTGCATTTATAACTTGAATCTATAGCGGTATATGAAGCTTGTTGCTCGAAATATGAAAAAACGCAAGCCCATAAAGGCTGTTGCGGTTCGAGCCAGTGAACACTCAACTAATATAAACGAAGTGCAAAGGAACATGCTTAGATGCTTATTTTCATAGCTTTCTTTGTTCCTCTTGTTGTTTGATGGAATTGTGGTAAGATACAAAGCCCACTTCGTAATTCAACGCGCCTTATTTAATGATCGTATAAAGGTTAGTTTGTGTAATCTGGATCAAATTAATTTAGATTTAAGTTAAGGAGAATACAAGATGAATGAGATTTATTTGTCCGAATGAAAATAAAACATGACCTGGTTTCTTGTTTTGTTCGTTCATTTTCCTTCACCCCAATCCGATCCACACAACTGATCCGATATACATTGTTAATTTTGCTATGACGTCATTACAAGTACTCGTAATTTGATTGGTTGTTATATCAACAAGGTTGAAGCAGCTGATTGGATAGCAGTTTACTTAAAGTTCGGTATTTTACTAAATACACGGAGTAATCAAGTTACGAACGATAAGTAAGATACTGTTAGTACTCAAAGGAAAATTGGAAAACTTAAATCACTAAGCTGAAGCACTGAGGAACATCAGAACTAATCCGGAAAAACAGATTGGAGTAAAACTTGGAGCACCTGGGAAACATTTAATTTTCACTAAAATAGTCAGTCACTGTGACTTTTTGCTATTTACTTGGAAATGTAGTGTTGCCGAGTTCGGAAAGTCGTTACGATTTTTGTTCGAAGTTTATTTTCACGTTGGTACCGTGACTTTGCTATTACTTGATATTGCAACATTTTGTACAGACGACAGCACATCAAGTTACTACAATCTGTCAAATTTCTGCACTTCATTTTCAACCTTATCACAATGGAGGTAGATTAATGTTTGATTGGTAAAATTTTACAGATTCGTATATGTTGACCTGCTGTTGTCTGTACCAAGCTAATGTAGGCAATAATCAGGGAAATGTATATACAAAAAGTATATTTTATAACCAGCTAGATAGAAAAGTCTGAACTCACTTTCTATTAGAGCATAGCTTTAAAAATAAAGTCTTTCTCCATTAATTTGCCATTGTTGTTCTAGAAGCGTGTTCTCTGGTTGCCCCACGTTTTTCCTCGACAGATTGGATACAACTGAAAGCCGGCTAAGCCTCGCCAACATTGCACTGTAACAAGGTACCGGTGCAAAGCTTGTTAGTACTACAACTTATTTCTTTCACTCTTACTATTTCCAGGGAAATAAGAGACGTACGACGTTGGTAATACTGGAAAATGAAACGCAATTTCATTTTACACTCAGAATCAATTATATCAGATCAGTTGCGATAGTGTGTTGGCATTTATGAAACGGTAAACGTAATGAAGTAAAAACTTGTTTACCTCGAATTAAGGATAAATGTAATAATAAATACTGTTTATTCTACTTACAGTATTAATGTTCTGCTAAAGGTTTTTGTATAATCTGTTATCAGAAATAAATATCAAATAATTCATTTATAGTAATTGAATAAATTATGACTTCATTTGTTCAATCAATGAAAATACATTATTATTTTACCCGGTAGATTTGACAACTCTGACGAACGATATTGTATAAAAGTTTTAAATGTAGCGGCGATCAAATCAAAGCAAATTAATCTGACCTGATTAATGTTACCCGGCCGTCAGAACAAAGATAATTCAATAATTACACGTTTTCAACAAAAAGTTGTATTTTTTGTAGACTTACGGCCGGTTTCACAGGTTCAGAAATAGCTATCTGATAGATAGAGTGCCAAAGAAATGTTTTTTAATTTGATTACTTTTTTATGGCATGTTAGGCTCAAAAATATTGTACGTAAAATTGTATTAAGTTAATTATTCCCGAGTGGCAATTCGTGGTTTCATGAAATGCAGATTTTGAGGGTGTTACATGAAGTTATGTGGGCGAGGGGTCCGCCCGACTTGGGTCAATTATGTCTGATCCAATTATACCCTTGAGATATTCTCCTGAGAAATTGCTGAAGGCGTTCTTGTCTCTGACAACTAATTGATTGTATAATGCGTATAAATTCTATTCTCTGCTATTTATGACAAAAGTTTTCTAATAAATCCAACCAGCTGACGTTGGGGTCACAATGTCAAGTTTAGTACTGAGGTCTTGTATCTAATTAAAGTGCTTCTCGGTAAACTAAAATTGTTGGCTCAAACATAATAATGGATTTAACATAGTACATTTATTCACAGCTGAGTTATTGCAAAAGTAAGCTTTGACTCTTTAAGTATTTTCAAATGTGTTAATATTTTTATACTGCCACATAAAAAATATCTAAGCTGCTTATGACAGAGAATTTGTTATGCTGCATTTAAATTCTAAAGTTACGAACTCCGCTATATTTTATGAGTTTCTCAAGCAATTTGTCAGGCTTTCTTATCACAATATTACGGGCGTCAATTTAAACCATTTCTCATGGAGTTCTTGCAGGTGTAAAGCTATAGAATAACAGTTTTCCTTGATGAATGTCGGCAGTTGACGGGAAGAATGGTCGAGCTCGCGCTTAACGAAGACGGATCGTGTCGCTGTGACCGATGTGCAGGTAAAGAAAAAAAGTAACAGAATGAGCTCATAACAAATTAGTTTCTTCGTATTTTGTTTACCTTAGACCGGCTGACGAGGCTGTATTTATTATTTATTTTTCTTACGATCTTTCCGTACTTACGCACACTAAAAATAAAATATCAGAAGCAATAAGATTGATAAAGCCGGCACGTGCCACTTCTTAGCGATCGTAGCCGCGTGGAATACTACGGCGTAGGCGCTACGGCGTAGCGGAATGTGGGGGAAAAAACTATTTGCATGTAACCCGACAGCTGAAATCCGCGTCTAACGTCGGATATAGCCATAAATCTATATCGAAATGTAAAGTGAAATAAATAGAGGCCGAATATACTCCTAACTGCGTAGTTTAGATAATATTTCCGTTATAATCCCTGCGTGGGTGGTGCGGTTATTTGAATTTTAATGAGAGGTTCAAACTCTAATTCATTTGTTTTCAGTTATTAATAATTTTGTGATATTATTTTACCGTAATTTGAAGTGATTAGTACAGTAAAACTTGGTTAAGTGGGACCTGGATAAGTGAGAAACCTCCATAACTAGAACTCATGCTGAGGTCTCAACACTTTGGCACTGAATTACCTCTGTTAGTGGGACGAGGTAAGCCTCTATATCTGGGATTTGTTCTTTCGATTTATCATCATAGTGACCTCTATAACTTAGACAGCGAGTAAATTTTATATGCATAAACCTCTGTAACTGAGATAACATTGTTTGTTTACTCATTCTTATTCTACCCACAAATTCCACACGTAATTCCTAGTACGTAAGTATTTAATGATCGCACCTGTATAACTGAAATAACCTGTATTCTCACCTCTTAACGTTTAATACGTCTGACGAACAACGTATTAAACGTTAATTATATAAAGGTGGGATACGCGTTAACAGCCGGTGAAACAGTGCCTTGTGTATCGTTAGATTCAGTAGTACTTTTAAACAAAAAAAAATATTAAAATATTTTTGAGACTTTGTATTTTTTTTTCATTTTAGTGGGAAACATGAGTAAGAACTTTCCTGCAAACCTGGGTGCTAGGGAATTTAATTTAATGACTCAGTGGTTTCTATGCAAAGTCAATTTAAATGAGAATAAAACTTCTAAATACATGTCTTAATACAACACGCACGTGTCATATTGGTCAGTACCTCCAACCAATCGACCCCTAACTTTTTAAGGACTAGACATCAAAGAGTCTCTTCCCGTCTGATTCCAAATCTATCGAAAGCAAAATAATAGGGATACAGTTATAAGATACCCTTTTCATTTAAAATTAATTCTCAAAACAATTGGAAAGACAAAAGCCAATCACAAAGCCGGCTCATTTTATTTCAATAAAGATCAAGGACATCCGCATGAAATACGATACGATACTGTTATAAAGTAAAATCTGCGCAAAGCCCTTTTGTGTTGGAACTACAAAGGTTCCGCAGTCCCTAACTACTTAATAAAATTTGTTAGAATACGTCTGAGTAATTTCCCTAGCTATTGTTATTTGTGTACTGTCATTTGGAGAATATAATGATTGTATTCATTAAATTGTATCCGGTAGAATTCCCAGCTGCCTTCGTCAGTTCGTTTGCCGACCACTTTGTCCCGTATACCCTTATTAATTAACCATTTGTATGTTGGCGTTCCACTGATTTCACTAATTTACTTATTGCATGACAACGTAGTTTTATCGGAACGCTAATTGGTTTTAATTGAAACCGGTAGTTCCTATTATTTCGTTATAGGCTGGTAAATAATTGGAGATTATTTTATTCAATTGCACTCTTGTTTTTATATTAAGCTGTTGTAAATTATGATCATTGTTCATAAATAAAATTAATGAATATTTTTTTTTATTTCATTTATATTACAATGTTATTGAAATAAATATCAAGTTCATGCCGGGAAAGTTGTTTTTTATCGATCTAATATTGTGTTTTTTAAAGAATACCTAAAAATCTTGAATCACGTACCTATCTCTTTAATCAATATTGAGTGTGAAATCCAAGAACGTGCCTAAAGGCCTTCGTTTTAAGGAGTTTTAAGTTAGCCTGAAGAGTGAGCAATAACTGCGTAGCTTTACGACCAGCATTACCCGGCGAGTCCAAATGTGCGCGACCTGAGATCTTAGTCTGGCAGATTCGCACATTTTACGAGCTCAACGAGGTAATGCCATTTTCAAGCTTCGTTTCCCTCTATTATCTTTGCGAACAGACAGTAAATCTTGGAATGTACTCACAGAGAACCTTATCACGTACTAGATGCGTAATTTATATATTTTTTATCTCCAGGGGCCAGCATTCAGCTGTTCGGAGCCTTTGATTTAGTACCGCACTTAATTTCCAATTTCAGCGTGATATGGGTATTGCAGTTCATTTTTAAATCTGATCTGTTTGTTTCGTAAACCACAAAATAATGGCTGGAGCAAAATAAAATGTATCGACCTCCATAAATCCTATATTAACTACTTTAGGAGCTATGTACGTGAAACACGGAATCCTAATAACGAGGCTTCGTGTAATACAGTAAAACCTAATAGCCTACAAAAAATAATTTACCGACCAACACCGGCCGAAGATAAATCTTTTCATGAAATAATTATCGCTGGCGCACTCGAGTAGAAACTTTTCCAATAGGCACGTACCAATATTTTTCATTGTAATTTGGGGGCACGGCAGTGCCCCCGCCAAGTCGAGCGCGAAGCAAACACTGCCGTACCAT
>NWSH02000556.1:5865817-5882312 GCA_002382865.2 Heliothis virescens
ACATATGCACTGTATGTTTTTCTTGGTCTATGATTATAAGATGGCGAGACGTACAAATGAATAATTATTGTAATATTAAAAAATAATATAATGAAGTTACTATTCAATAGTTTGAACAGCATCTAATATTACATAATTAGATAACTACTGAATTTTTATTTAGGTACAGATTTACATTGTGATGCGAATTGTCAAGTTTTTTTATGTACCAATAATATAAGGGGGCATTACAATATCTCTAATACAGCTGAAACCAGCTAATTGTTCATGACCAGATACTTCAGACCTACGATTTTGAAGCGGCCCACCAAGACGAATATTTTTTGTAAAAGCGGAATGTCGATATCTCTAATAATAGTTTGGTTGGGCTGTTGTGTTTTTTAATCAGGGTCACCAGGTACTCCAGATCTTCGATTATCCTAGTTTTTATAGTTTTCCCTTTATGTGGCCATTAAACTCTAACTCTGTACCAAATTTCAGCTCTCTGAGTTCATGGGAAGTACTAGTTCTATTTTGATGATCATGAGTGAGTGAGTGTCGTAAATACGAAACTTTGCTTTCGCTTAACTTCGGAACTAAATGACCTACAGAGTTGAAATTTCGGATTTTTAGCACATGATTACAGCTTAATAGATGAGGAAAATTTCAGAGTTCTGATCTTATCCAGAGGTTCTCAAATAGGGGCCTGAAAATGCGGCGAAATGGTTCCAGTAAAGGATGGTACGGCAGTGTTTGCTTCGCGCTCGACTTGGCGGGGGCACTGCCGTGCCCCCAAATTTGTGTATAATAGTTTCATTTAGATACGAAGCAGTAAATTTAAAATAAATTAATTAATAATTTATTTTTGTGTCGCCAACTATCAGGGCATAGCTCACATTCGTATCTACTAATTTTATTTGTTCCGTAGTTGTATTTATGGTTAGTTTATGTGATATATGGATACGGCTCCCTGCTAGTGTAGTGTGGAGGGTAGATGCACAAGTTGTGATGATTTGTAGCTTTGCACACAGAAACGCTGACTGTGCAGTGTTCTAGCGAACACAAATTATACCATTTGGCTAACTAAGTAATCATCAAAGCGGTAGTTAAGATAGGTATAATACGTAACCAATTAAATATATAGAGTCTTGCTACAAACAAATTAAACAGGCATTCGTCACGCGTTTACAAGTTAATGCTTTTAAATAATACCAAGAAATCAGCATACTTTTTCGTCACGAGATCCTGTAAAATAATATCATTCTCTAAAAGTAGATGAAACCACGTTTGCTCGCCTCCAAGTTCGCAAACTTTTTATATCTCTGAAGAATACCTAATCCAGTGAGGATTAACTTTTGTTCCGTTCCGAATGAGACTCGATTGAATCGCAAAAAATATACCGCGGACTGTTTTGCATTGAAACATGTACGAGGTAATTTTGCATTCCTCTGTTTTCAAATGGTGGGATGCCAGCAAATTGCCTGCCACGAGGGCTTTAAATGCAGCATGTTGCTCCTTGCGGCTTTGACCTGCACTAACGACCGACGACGTCCTGTCGGCATCGCTTGGAACCTGCGCGCTCTTAAACAGGGTGAAAACATCCACTCACAAACTATTAATGCAGAGAAATATCTTATAAAACTTTGAATTCTCAACAAACTTTGCAATTCCAACTTAACAAAGAGTAATTATAGAAGCGAACTAAACTAATAAAACACCCTGGGTAATTTCCGAGTAAACGAAAGCGAAGTCAAACTCGGTTAAATCCAGCCCAATGTAGCGGGTTTGTCCTCTTTTGAATTTAGCGAACAAAAGGTCGTCAATCAGAAAGTAAATAATTTAGTTGACGAGATCAAAGCGATATCTTGCCGTGTAATTGTTTAGGGGGCTTTGTGGGTCGGCAAAGTTTGCGGGCGCACCGCACGGGGTTGATTGTGCGTCCGACAACAACTTCATTACCCTAGACGGTCAGGACGACCCTTAAAAATGTTCAGCCTCGTTCAACTGTAATGTGTGTTTAATTGTTGTTACAATTAACTTGTGTGCTGTATTGAGCAGTCAAAACATGGATCTGAGTATCTCAAGAGTATTTTGTTGTTGCTGCTAGAGCAATATTATCTACTGCGTTTATCTTGCTTACATTAATTTGTGATATACGTTAAAACATTTCATGGTGATTAAATTTTCCTCCGGTGAGAACTGAGAACCTCAGCAATTGGGACATTCTTAATTGTTTTTAACGGCCTGATTTGTCTGCGTTGATTACCTTGGAGATAATTTCAGCTACCAACAATGAACAATTTTCGGGACAAGTCGTTGGATTCTAATTATTTTGCGATCTTAGCGTAATGCTTTGAATAATGACCATCACTTAAAAGAACTCCGAGCAGAGAGAAAACGGACAAGTTGATAATTATGAAAATTTTAATTACGAATCTATGCTAATTGGAGTAAAAGTGCGCCCGCCGAGATAAAAGCTCGTTCACAAAGGTAAAGATTGACTGAACTAAATTATCTTGTTCAAATGGCTGCAGACGTTACCAGAAAGACTTTTGCGGTAATCTTCAGTCTATAGAAATAAATACGAATCAAAGCGTTATTGAAGTTCACGAGTTGGTTCTAAATTAAGAAGCTTGGAGTAATTTGAGAATAACAACAAAACAAGTTTATCGCACAATTCTCAGTTATGTTAGTTTTATTACCTAAGGCGTTGAGACAATATTAGGACCGGCGGGAGTAAGTAAATATTTAACTTATTTCACTTTGTACACCTAATCACTTCGTGGTTGAGGTTTTATAGCTATGCATAAATTTAAATGAGTAACGTTGAAGAATCGCGCTGTAACGTCGGAAGGTCGTTTTAAATTCCATGAAAATTTACTCCATTATATACCTAGCTATTTTAATTTGAATAACGGAGTATTTAACAGACGTTGTGGGAAACCTTTGGGGAGTAATCTGTTTAATTTGGTTAGGCTTTCAGTGTGCCCGCATCTGTGGGCTCGTCATGTAGTCACAAAGTTACACGGTTTTATGCTATAACAGAACTTTTGAATGTGTCCGACATAATATTAACCGTAAACATACAAAGTTATGAGCGGCCTTTTGACAGTTGCTTTTAACTTAGGGTAGGGATATCGTGTACCCACTCCCACGGGGAGAATTCGGGATCATCGGTAGCCTGTGGACGGACAACTTAAAGAAGGCTATGGATAACTTCCTTTTACTTGGAAGAACGTCTTCCGAATACTAATACGCTACATTATCTTGCCACCGGGAGGGAAGTGAAAGAAAAATAAAGCTTAGTTTGTGTGCAAGGCGTGACTACCAGAGATTTTTTCATTGCTAATTAAAACTCTTCGAATCTGGAGCAGTGGAATTGATTCTTTCCGTTTTTTAGATGAGACTTGTGCAAAAAGGTTCGGTGTTTTTTGACATAGATTCTATGCGTAACAGCGTTTTCATGCCTAGCGTTGTCGCTTGGAAAAACCGAGCAGAAAATTCGCCAGTTTGAAAAGGCTGTAAGATCTTTACCGACTAACTTACAGAATAACGCATCCCCAAAATTAGCACGAGAGGCCTAAATAATGATGACTAACATTGCCCACGTGATTCTAAGTTTCGTAATAACTTACCCTATCAGGTGTTCTTTGTGCGTCAAACTATCCACGTGTGGGCTCAACGGCTACTTCTAATTACTAGCAAAGCTTTCAGCTTCAGGCTAATTGGTACCCCAACGACCTTCGGAGAAAATGTTTATGTTTATAGGATATTCATAATAACGGTTGTTAAACTTAAGTGTTAGTATAACTTCCACCCTGGTAGTCTAATAAGGCAGGTTAAGACGATTATGTCGATTAAGGAAATATTTGTATCTCGCTGGATAGACGTTGTCTTGTCTAAGCGCAGCTCCGCCCCTAAGATCTAATTGTTTACCTGAACGATCTAGGAGGAACGCAATAAATGCTATCATTATTAGAGTGTTGGATGTCGAATTTATCTTATTTGTTGTATCAGTCATTATATGCTATGAAGCTCTTCTTCTTGGTGAGTAGATGGCAATCGAATTAACATTGGCAGCCCAGTATTCCGCCATGGATACGATATTATCTGTGACATTATATGGAGCTTTGTGCAGGTGCTGGGTCATATTAGGCAGCATAGAAGGTGCCGCATTGTTTGTGGCGTGGCGCCACACCCGCATCCGTTCTCATCAATGTAGCCTCACCTATGGGTCATTCTATCTACCTATGATATTTCAGGTTAACTGTTCGATGGGCTGAAAATAACAACTATAAGATATCCTCTAGGTGCTATAATTTATACTCCCGGAAGATAAACAGAACGGAGATGAGGTTCCTTTAATTGGCAAAATCCAATGTGACTTTTTCGCCTCAGGTGTTTTCCCTTATCTTGAGCGATGATTACGGAAGGAAAATTCTGACAGACAACCGCACCTTTATTATGTAACACGTGACAATCCAATGAATAACCATTGACAAGTTCCATTACAGGGTTTGGACTTCAAGTTTAATGAGCCTTTTGTAAGCGTTACATTCATTGTTTGGGTACGATCTAAAAATGGAACCCTTAGCAACTGTGACGAGCTTACATTATTGTGTTAAATGGTATTAAATTAACTGGGACCGAATAGTGGTAATTAATTACGTAGAATCTAGTGTTTTGTAATCAGCTTCATTCAATTTCGGTTTACCGAAAACTCCCAATTCCATGGTAGTAATTTATCGACACCAGTTACTTCACCAAAGTAATTCGCTGTTATTGGCAATAAATATTTCATGTTTGGCTTAACACATAAAGTGTGGTATAATCGTATACAAATTTTTATTACGCCCTAGTAATGCTTATTGGACCTTTTGAAATCGTTAATGTCAATATAGATTTGGCGACATGCCAGACCGTTGCTATAAAAAGTTCATTAATCAAACCCCATAACGGAAGGCGGGGAAGGCTCCCATAATATGTATAATTGATTTTATATAAAATGCACGTTTCGAACCGTGACAAAGAATTACGGGATGTCGTCTCGACCCCATCATGTTTATGGACTATTTTTTTTATATGCTGTGGTTATTCAGATTGAAATGAAATGGCAGTTTCGTTATCAAGCTAAAATTCATGACATCTCAGTAGATGCTGTAATTGTAAAAAGGATGTCATTTATTTTCAATTTTGCTGGAAGAATGAAAAGACGTCAAGTGAGGTCGTAAAGTTTCAGCTACACGGCTCGACCAATGCTTGGTGCGGTCGGCCAGTGGACTGTGAATGAATATGTTAATAAGAGTTCCTTCGTATTTTAGAAGGCACGATAATTCGTGGATCCCTGCTATCTCTGTTTATTTCTCTTTGTTGGTCAAAAACTTTCTGGACCATAACCTTGTTGGAAAAGCTTAACATAGTTGTGAAAAGGCATTCATTCAAGTTTATTCTAGGCTACAATTACTTAATCATGTAAAGAACAACCGAAACACACAGGTTCTTTGTACGTAAACAGATTGAATACCTACATAAACTAGTCATAGTCTTATAGTGGTGCACTTTCATAACATATACACTATACAGTCTACAGAGGGATTATTTGATAGCAGAGACTTAATTAGCATCGCGATGCGCACTAACATCGCATGTAGCGTTGTTCGTACGTTGTGTCTTAGGTTCATGTTACACAGGCTGATTATTGCGCGGTATATTGTTGTGTACCAGCGATTGTCGCGATAATTATTGTGGTTGAAATGTAATCAGACTATTTGTATGCTGTATCTATTTACTCTGTGTGTTTACAGTGTCTAATTGAATGCTAATTAAAAGTTTGTCTCAATGTTTTCTTCGTTTGTTTCGACTGTAACATGCTCTATTATTCCTACATAGCATAGTTATAGTAAAATGTGTTGGATTGAAAAAGGCTGTCCTACATTTTACAAATCAATACCAACCGAAACACTTTTTTTATTCCAACAATTCGGCATTAGAAAAAAGTTATGATTGAAAAAAAGTATATATGCACAGTGAAAATGGAAAATATATTTTTTTAAAAGCCGTAGTTTGTTGTGCAATTCAAACGGTATGAAGCAGAGATCAAAGCTGATAAATTCAGGAGCTGCTGTCATGAGGCGTGAACAAATGTCCGACGTCTGAGAATGTGACTCTAACGAACAACGCCGACTCAGAATATATTAAGGAATGCAATTAGTCCCCTTCTATATTCAATACCAATTTTTTTTTTTTAAACTTAATTAAATTCTCCGCTGACATTGACAAGGTGTTTGCCCGTCACATTACCTTTGTTCTGCTTAATTAAATCAAAGCGCCTGAAGAAAAATTAGGACGTTACATCATTTGATCTTCGGTCGAAATATTTACCGATTGTGGCTTTCTCTTCCGTTTTCTTGACAGATATATTTGCTTTATTAAAGGGCTCGTTATCTGAATGAAGTTGAATAAATTACAAAGGTTAACAAAGTTTAATTAGGTACACATCCTTCAGGACTGGGTTAAACTCTGTGTTAAGGCGAGGGTTACATTTTTATGCCGTAATAAACATAACAAAAGGGAACTAGTTTGTTTAGTTTTAAAGCCGTTTAATTGGTTTATATGCTAATGGCTATGGCTAATTTTTGATTAGCCACATTTCGTATTTGAGAAAAGTTTTAAATTAAAGTTTGAATAGCTTAAAGTTTTATAATTCAATCTAATTAGTTTGAACCGTTCTAATTTATTGTATACTCAGTAAGACAAATTTATTGTTTTAATCAAACTTTGTATTTTTAATTTTCTTTTGGAAAAAATAAAAAAGCTATAAAAATACTGGTTTTTAGTTCACAGCCAGACAATTTCTCTCTGCTTTTAAAACTCAAGAAGTTAAAGTGTCTCTTTCATTTATTTCCCGCGTCAGTTATTAAAGCGAGTAGCTAAGTAAGAGAAATAGGTTAGTAGGCGCTAACAAGTTATGAGAAGTTCCCTTTTACATGTTTATACGCCTTAAGCATTTGCAAACGGTGGGAAGTTCTCCGCCTTTGAGCAAGAAAAGCGTACCTAAATGATACGAACGTAATCTTAGACTTCATTTACTAAATTGGGGGATTTAGAAGGCACTTACTCGTGAGACGTACTAATGAATTACATAAACAATGTCTCATGGCAAAGTTCGTGCATTAATGAGGAATTCTTACACGAACTAATTATATGAACACTTCAAAATAACGGTTAGTTATTAAAAAGCTTCTTTGTGTGTAGATTTTCTTAATTGAATTTTTGTAAAATATTCTATTATTCTGCGCTATATTTTTACACAAGTAAAATTTAAGCACACGCACACAGCAAAGCCAGAAACTAGAAGCATCATTTGAGTTTCATATCAATCATAATTTGATTTTATAACTTCATACAAAAAAATATTTCTAACATCGCCAGAACTCTTAGTTATCAATCAATTAGAACGTGTATAAATGTCCAAACAGTTTACTAACTGCCACATACATTATCCGTAGTAATTAATACGTATTGTGACGTAGGCACAATTGCGTGGCAGCCCTAGCATTTGCCGTAATATTCATATCACTCGATGGCTGGAGAGCTAGAGCTAATGGAGGGTTAAGCAAGGATGTCAAATACAGTATCAGTTATAGTTTGGACCAGACTTGCTGATCAGTATTACTGATGACTTTGTTATTTTACTTAACTATGATGAAATAAATTACATTAGAATGAAGAAGCTGGCATGCTTTTAGTAATTTTACAGCTCTTTCACATTGGTGGATTTTTGTCACGTGTAGAAAAAACCGAGCGTTACGCCCGACAGCAAACAATTAATTGACAACTACTTGTAGGAACAGAGATGACTTTTAAAACCGACTGATTCAATTCCACGCGAAAAAACTCGCTAGTGTGAAAACGTTGATATAGGTATTATTTTGAAATCGTAAATTACACGTGCAAGCGCGCCCTCTACTTCAGTTTAATCCGTATATAAAACAAGTAACTGATAATTTTCAAAATATAATTCGTGTTGCAATATTGACATTGCGGTATAACTTGCGAGAGTCATCAGATAACATGCTCACACGGCATGTGACGTTTGCGATGTAGCGTAACATCAATGTGTTAAATAAAAATAGCTTTTGGAATCAAATGAAAATAATTACATGAAATTCATGCTTGTTTGTTGGGATCCAGTTGATCACTTTTGAATGGAATTAATGAATTGAATAAAAGTTTATAAAATCACAGATATTGGTAGCACAGTGAATTATTTATTTATAAAAACATTTTCTGGTGAATTACTTGCAACGAGTATTATATAATTGTTGCTCTGAATAATAATATTAGTTATATTTAGAGGCATAATGAAGATAAAATGTTGAAAATAGTATATATCGTCAATTCTACCAACAAATATATTTCTAGAGAACTGTTTGTGTACATAGAATTGAATTTTATACGAGAAACTAGGTGAAGTACATTATTATATTAAGTTACTATACTTTAATGGATGTCTATATCGCATCTTGATTAGTTCAGGTGCCGGTCTATAGGCATAGGGATGAATTATAAATAAAATACTAGTAGCTCCCGCAATCAAAGAAAATAAATATATAACCATATTACTCTGATATACAAATACGTGTCTATGCTGTAACACATGCGTTCCTTGTTTCTTCCAGCAACCGATGAAAAAGAAACCTATGTCCTAATAATCCGATATACATATACCTATGTTGTAATAATACTACCAAGTTTCACAAACATCCATTTAGTAGGTTTTGCGTGAAAGAGTAACATAGAACCCATCCAAACTTTCAAATTTATAATATTAATAAAGTGATGTGATGAGATTCGGGTCTCTGAAAACCGCATAAAGGTGCGAACCTTGGAGGAGGCCTTTGTCCGGCAATGGATGTCTTTCAGTTGTGTACCCTAAAGACTCTGGAACTAGTGCACCGATTTAACAATATCTTTCACTATTGGGAAACTGGACATAGGGTACATTTTGTTCAGTTGGGGAAGAAGTTATCCCAGAACGCTGGAACAGCTAGTCATTATAGAAAGTTATTTGAAATAGGATTTCTAACAGCCCTAACGCTAGTGGGACCACTCGACAATGTCGCCGGGTCGCTGTGGACGAGCCGTGTCAGCAGAGCCGACGCTGCCACTCCACAGCTCTCACATGTAATCTCTTAACGGCACTCCATCTGCATTATCGATCTACATTAACAAACTCAGTTTTTATAAGACTGATAGCTTTCCAATCGTTTAGGTAAAACTTTGGCGCATTTATTAATGTATCATTCTTATACTTTTGGTCACACGTGAAATTATTTTGAAATGGAATGCGTGGTTTTTTGTTACTCTGTATTTCGAAAGAAACTACAAATGATTTTGATACTACTAAACATTAATATTAAAACAGGGGCAGGCTAACAGGGTATCTATACAGGCACGGGGCCTTTAAGCCAGTACAACAGGAAATAGAAAATATGTTAAACTACGGACAAGTTATCTGGCTATAAAAATCGTCCCTAAACTTGGGCTTAACCTAGTAATTCCATTTGCAAAATAAACATAAACCCTCCAATACTTCCCAACTACAATTGAAAGAAAACTGTTTCGAAGGTCATATTTTTACAAGAGTTTTTGTTTAGAGTTTATCTCGTTATTTTGTTCTTTCGTATGAAAAAATAACAGTAAGTCGAAAGCTTTTATCTTGTTTACGTTTTATTCAAGTACCTGCTTAAGTCGATCGTTTTTGACTCACGATTTTATAATTAAATATTTAATAACGTGGAAATCTCGGGGTTTAAATTGCGAAGCTATATTTAAGCCGAGTAATTGTCATTATAATGAAGACAGGTAGCAATCTGAGCTTCATTTCGGAAGATTTTCCTGACGGAAAAATTCAATCATTATCTTACTCATATTTAGTAGTCACTCTTTCTTTTCACAACATGAAAATATGTTATTATCTGACGAAGAGATCTTAGGACAAAAATAATAACTACGTTACCATAAACAAAGTAATATGTTTTGTATATTATTATCTTGATTACTCGTTACTCAAAAAGCTTTTCGCCTTTATAACATAACGAATCTTTATACCTATAGCAAGTTATATTATAAAAGTGATCGTTAAGCGACTTGGGCTCGAAGGCTGAAGTGAAAAGAAATCATACAAATTATCTTAAAAGGAACGCCGAAGACTGGTCCAATGTCAATCTTTTCACGAATTTAGTTTTTTTACTTTACGTAATTGGAAAAAATATCGGCGTCGGCAAATGTTAGGGATTGGGTTTCAAAATGAAAACGTAAATTAAGATTTGGTGTATATTAGAAATGCGGGTTGGGGTGTTAGGAATGCGAAGCTGAGATCAATACCATTGTGTAGAGCGTTCTGATATTTATTTTTATATATTTATGCTAACTGTATTTGTGTTCACAATGAAAGTATAAAATGAAATTGTAATGCGAGAGTTCAATACAATAAATTTAAAGTTGTTAATGACTAGCTAGGGGTGCTATTGAGTTATTATGAGGTTAAAAGTCTTAGGATTTATTATATTATATTAACCTAACAGATCGCGATAGATCACAGGATATCCAGTAATCTTAAAACCAAAGTGTTATTACTCTAACAAGAAGCCAACTTTGACGTGAAGCAGGAGGCATTGAGTTACTCGCATGCTTAGACATCTGTTATTGGAGCAGGGGTGGCCAACACGCGGTCTGCAACAGAGGCTTATATTACGACCTCATTACGTTACAAAGCGAACTCGTACACAGACAAACCCACTCGGATCGCACACCTAATCACAAACGTACGTAATTAGCTGTGAAAACGTACCGATGCGACAACGTTACCGCGTTTTGACGACGAAACTATCGTATCGAGCTTCCTAAAACTACGCATGGATAGCTTGGTGCCAGGAATACGAAATAGAGTAGCCATTTTCCATCCGAGAAAATTAAAAACGTACCCGTCTTCGTCCCCTCAATTTTCGTCGTAATGTATATTAGTCCCTGAAGTCACTGGAATTGGCCAGCGTTGATGTAGAACGTTGAAACGTATCATTAAATTCTAGGTATCAGGTTGGCTCATTCGTGGCTCGCTGTAAGCCAGATCCGTTGTTAATACATTTTGTTACGAAACCCTCTACAGTCGTACCAATTTACTGCTCGGGTTGCAATTGATTCATTCTGAAACCAAATATTAGGAAATAGCATCACGTAAAGTCTCGATACCCAGGTTGTCCTTTGTTTATTTAGTTTTCTAAATTCGCATCACGTACATAGAACAAGGATACCAATAAGACTACGTGTTTTGTTTCAAATGCATAATTTTCTGATCGGTACGCCACGCCGGCCTCGTAATGGTGTATTTTTTCTGAATTGATAGCGAAGTCAGCTAAATTAATTCTGAGGAACGCCTTAAGTTTTGCGAACTTTTCAAACGTAATCTCATTAAAATGCTGGCAGTACGTTCTGCCGCCTGAGGAATGAGAATAAAAAAGTGTGAATATACGTGAAGTGTGTGCAACTTATGGTAGTGGATTATATGACTTGTTGCTCCTGCTATCCCATTGTTCTATGACCTAGCGACTCCCAGGAATAATAATATCTCTTCTATTTATTTGAACTGATTAACAGTGCCCGGTGTAAAATGTACCATGTTATTTGAACTTCCCTCTGAAAACCAAAAAGAAGGACAATTTTAAAGAAAAATAACGTCAAATAAACGCGAATTTTCCTTTTGAAACGCTATCATAATGTCTAGTCATTCTTTCCATTACATGCGTTAGTAAAAACAAAATGGAAATGCGGAACTTGATGCGATGAACACTTTCCCAACGGTTATTAAAAGCATTCGAATGTTCTGTTGTTCTCTGTTACCGCATTACATTTAAAAAATAATATAATTTAAACGAGACAGCATCATCTGGTAAGCAAACTGCTTATAGTTTGTAAAATTTTCTCTCTTCACACATCTTTGAGAATAAACTCACGTTATTAGGGCCATGTAAAAATCCAATACCACTTGTAAATATGGCATGTTTTGTGTGCGATTTGTATGAAACGAGTTCTGAAGCACTCCCAACTTGGAAACCTCCATTTTTCAAATGCATTCACCTTGTTGTAAATCTTTTGATGCAGCCAGCTGCTGGGTTCGGGTGTTCGTCAATCTTCGGAATTATATGCGATGGAAAATGGTAAATCCATCTCAAAATTGCAGTTCGTAATCCAAAGTACCTACATAAAATATTCTACCTGAAGTGGGTGCAGTAAGTACGTGACTTACTTATGTAAACCGACATCCTTGCTCGTAGCTTCTCGATGCATAAATTCTGAATTAGGAGTTACCTACAGATTATTGTCTTGCGCAATATAGTGGGATAAAGGATAGGGATTGTTTCATTAGTTTTCTTAGAGCTTCGATGTGGGTTATATAGGGGTAGACCTAACCGTAATTAGTAGAATAAGGCTCTCAAAATATGGGTTTATTCGACGTGGCTGTCAATTTGGGCGAGATGCGCCGACAATTGGCTTATCCCTGTCATATCCGATCCAAGCCCAACTTATACAGAGTCGGCGGAAACGTGATCCAAATATTGAATTTTTTTTCGTTAAAGACGTCATAGACTTTCGGAAATACACATGTGTTTGCTTCTGACATAAAAAAATATCTTTAAAAGCGTCTGCACATTGTAGGCTGCACATTGTAGACAACAGTCGGCCGATAGTTACCGGATGGTCAGCTGATAAATTATTTTGAAGGTATTCGTGAATCTATTCAGATTTTTTAACCTGTCTGGTACTCGGCCGAGCACTTGATTATTGTAATGAGTGCACCCGATTGAACTATGGGCCGACTTAAATTTTGGAGTATCCGGGAGCTCTTAAACAAATAAAATTATACTATCGACACAAACACATCTTAACTTTGTAAGTATATCATCATATAATTTAAAAATTACTAAACTCACATATAAAAACTTCGGATAAGTCGGGAAACGGTCGCATAAAATGAAATAACAGAGAAATGGCCGATTTTATCGATAGTCGATGAAGTTCTACGAATATTATAAGCCTTCTTAGTATATAGGGTACAACCGTTTACGTAGGTGCGTTATTGAACATAATTTATTTATTTATTTATTTATTTCATAATTGTAATAAATAATATTTGCCCCCCTCAATGTAATTATCTTGTGCTTCCGGCAAGATTGATCTGCATAAATATTCATTGTGTGTCTAACATCACCGTGCTCCAGATTCAAGCGAACCATAATTAAGGAAACAGATTATAATAATAGTTTGAGTGAACTAATGAATTTTAACGCAAGTCGTGTGAAGTGTGAAATTATTTAGAGTCACTGACAGGCTTAACAGAATTCATGAATACGAATTTAAAATTCCACATTTCGCAAATAAATAAAATGCAGCTGCTATTTAAATTGCAAGGATTTTAAAATATGGTGGACATTGCAGCTATGATCAGTATTCTAACTAATTGCATTAATGTTCCCAGTCTGAAAGCTACGGCGAAATTACGTTCCAAGCCACGGTAATACACAGTTGGTAATACCATCGAGGTTGGTTGACTTTATTTGCTTTTATAGCCAGCCAGTCTTCTCCAGTTTTACGTTTTTGCCTAGTTCTTTGCTCGTTACTGAAACAAAAGAATATCGACGTTAATTAAAGAGATTCAGCAAACCTCCTTTCATAATACCATTATTTGCCTAATGGCCAATGGAAAATAAGTTTTTTTTTATTCTTTTTCAAATAAGCAATTGACCGGACACAACGGTTAATATTTTTAAATCACGGAATATAATCGTTTATGTTCAATAACTAAGAAAAAAAGAGATTCATTTTAAAGTCTTCGCCTTTATTTTGCGGGCGTTACACTAGTTTCAAATTACATCTTTAATTCTGTCTCACATCTGCGTCTTTTCAATACAGCTGTTTAATAAGTTAGAGGCTGGGACAGAGGAGTCTCATAACATTTATTTTTATCGAATGATAGTGTTTAGATTGCCTATGTAAGAGCAAGTTATAGGGAAAAGCCTCGATTAGAGCGGCGCCCCTGGGATTAGAGCTCGTTCACCTGGCCCATTGGAGTCTTTCATCCACCGATCTATTTTATTTCCCTCCCCTAACACCTATCTGCTCTTTGATGTTCAGAATCGTTTATGTTATGATCCAATCCCGATTTCCCAATACGTCAACATAAATATTAATATTTGTATAAATGATTAAGCTTATCCCGCGTAGGCCAATAACAGTAAAATTATGTAATAACACCCGCAGATAACTTATGAAGAATTTATGAGTTCAGCAAGTGAATAAATACGTGATACGTGAAGGATAGCAAATAAATTGGAAGTACTCACGAGATGTGGTCGTAGTTCTTATTTGAAATGGGTTAGCTCGGTGAGGTTTTGAACTAAATACTACTTGCATTATGGAAAAGCAAAGTCATAAAGTGTTCACAACTCGTGTTGGCGAATAATATGTTTTCTCAAATTACTCGAAAAACACTCGATTTACTGTGAAATTCAGGCACCTTACAATGACCAAAAATGAAAATATTTTTTACGCGATAAACATTATTCGTATAAATTGAAACGGAGCTGCCGATGCACTATAAGGATTCGGTTTTAGGTATTCATTTTCTTGAAAGCACCGTTTTATGATTAAGTCGTATCGTATTGATGGCGCTGTGGGTTATGGCGACATTTAACATAAATTTTACGCTAATGCAAGCAGGAGGGCAGTAAAACATTCGGAGCGGTATCAGTTGACAAAGGTCCTATTTTACGAGGATGGCGGCGACCCTTGCATCCGCCTGCCGGGACTATACCAACTGGGAAGTCACTGAATGTTGGTCAAGTGTATATTCAGAAGCATCGTTTATAGAACACTAGCTGTTCCCCATGGTTTCAGGTGTATCCCTAGGAAACTCTTCGACGGTGACAGTCACAGATGACGGTTTTCCATTGGTAGAAAAAAAAAATCATATTCGGCCATACCATTTTTAATTAGCACATCCTATATTCAAGTGTGCTCTTTGGATTCTATTAAACATGCAGCTTAGCAAAACACACAGGTACTGAGGTAACAAGCTCCGGCAAGTAAACAGTAATAAACTTGCCTTTAACTTTGTTTAAACTCGCTCGCTATTCTCTCTTAATCGGCACTCAAAGTTTGTTCGGAGCGATAAAACACGGCTTAAATCGCTACATCGATTAACTTGATCGTTGATATTTCCCCAGTCTCTGTCCTATTTATAATTCAGTACTTTGCGCACGATTGTGGCAGATGTTCCTATGAATTTCGTAGATAATTTAGTGTCGCGAAATGAAGCTACTTCTGTTATCGAAGTGTACTCATTTAATCCAATTCCAGAGCCATTAATGTCTAGACAGTATTCGTTAAATTATTCGCATCTATTTGGGTAGTTATGACGTCATTGTGTTGACTATTCTTGGGCGCGTGTATTATTATCGTAGCCTAATCGGTGTTAACTGAACTGTGAATGTTCGCAACGATTTTTCTGCGCGCGTGAGCAATCTGATCATGCGGTGTTGGGCTTTATGGTGCGCCTAGGTACATAAGTACTACGTGGTTTTCTTACAAATGGTATTAAAATATGTATATATCAGAATTCCTAGCGGTGAACTCCCTTCGCAGATTTTTAATGGAACTTAACGATCGTAGTAAAATTGAAGAGTTTCGGTGCCGTTAATATAAAGTAGTGCTTGCCGCGTACAACCAATAGTCAAGTTTGATCTTGAGTGTCATTTCTATTATTAAAATACAATGTAGCTACCCAGCTTAGTTGTGGTGATATTATTATTTCCTAGAACAACTAAGCTGGGTAGTGATATCTGACATTAATACCCTAGGGAAGCCTACTCGTCTTAGTGTTCCAAAAATAGCTAGATCCCCAAAGATCAGCCTAACTTCTACACTTAAGCGTCAGAGGCACTTATTAAGTATTAATATTTGTGGAGTTATGGACAACACTAGGATGATATTATTGGCTAGTAAGTACACCGATCGTCAGATATTATTTCGGCCAGCTTATCTGATTCTATTAAGCGGGTGAAACCGCTGGCGGAAGCTAGCACCTAATAATAATGAGTCGAAATTTGTAGACGTTATTTTGTTTGTGATTATGAGATTAATAAGTTCATGGTTTTTTTTTTGGGCACGCTCCCGGTCGACAGCGACGGGGAGGAATTCTTTGAAGCTTTTTAGTTTTAGTTTTTAGTTTAAGTTTTTTTTAGAATGTTGTATATAACACTTAAATTAAAGAAACATACATTAAAAATATTACCACATACATAAGTAAACATACACTAACAAGTTTAGTACATATACCATGCTCTAAATTCGTTAATTGATTTGTTAGCGCAAATTAGGGTCTCCTGCCCCAGTGTGCGGCGTGCAGTGAGCGATGTCACCCTCCCCCCTCTCGCCCGCTAGCAACCCGCAGAACCCC
>NWSH02000556.1:5896989-5915105 GCA_002382865.2 Heliothis virescens
GGGCCAGGCGCAGTAGGCAGTGGCGCCGCCAGCACTGCAAGCGCACCATGCCGGCTCACAGCGCGGCGGCGGCGTCACGCAGGGACATGCCTCCACTAGGGTGGGTGCCGGCGCTGGCGGAGGCGGGTCCGGTTCCCGCTTCGAAAACCCAACGAAGAACAACAGCATTGCGCCCGCTAACGTAGCCGCTGACGAGAAATAGAAGCCTGCTCGTGGCACTTGTTGGTTGATGTAGCCTGTTACTGGTACACCCACCATAACTGGGATAGCTTCAGCACCTTGCACAAACCCTGTGTATACAAAGTTCCTTTAATAAAAATTCTCTTTGAAAAATAAAAGCAATAAAATGAACACATTATTATATTATTCTTACCCCAAACTCTTGTAAAATGTCGGCCTCGAACACGTTCCATTGTGAGCATCTTTATAGAATATAAAAATCCTCCTAAACAGAGGCCGTACATCCAGGCAAACAGCACGTAGCCGTGATAGCCTTCTACGCTGCTCAGAGCGAGCATTGAAATACCTGAAAACATTTTACCTTTTAACGTCTGAAATATAGGTAGGAATATAATTTAATTGAGCGTGAAACATATTTATTTACCTATTCCCACCATAGCCGTTTGACAAAGATATTGCTTGGAGACGAGGCACTGCGCTGACGGCCGCACCAGCACGAGCCCAAAGCCGGCGCAGCCGAGCACCGCAGCGAACCCCAGAAACGTTTGGAGCAACACTAGAGCACTCTCTTCTAAGCCCTCTTGGAAACCTTGTAAAGCCTATCATAAAACAAATATTAATATTAATCATGAAACTTTTGATTCACCAACTTTAGCAATTAGACTTACCAAAAAAAAGACGGGAGTATAAAGTCCAAAAGCAGCTAATCCGGCGGCCAGCAACAAAACTTTCGCCGGCCGAGATTGGAGAGGGCTTAAATCGAAGATTGGTCCTCTCTTTAGGCCTTTCTTTTCCTTTACCTATAATGGACACAAACGAGTTTATTTGTTGTTTCAATCAATTAAACTTTGTAATGAAAACGCTAATGTTTTATGCTAATGTTAATTCAAGCAAGGGAAATGATAAGAGCAAAGTTAGGAAAGGATGTCGAAATGAAAATGTAGCTAAAACAAATTAGCGTTAAATTTTCTGGTAACGAAATGGAGAGGAAACAATTTGTTGGAGATCTGAATCAGTACGTTTATTGAATAACTTAAAAGTTGGAGTCTTACCGGCCTTACCTTTCGTCGTTGGTTCTTGAGGTGAAGGATGGCACGCCGCTGCGGGTGATACAGCGAAGCGCTACGGTATACGGCGCTGAGGAAGAAAGCTAGCACGAGCACACCCGTCACTGCCTGCAAGCCCAAACGCCAACCTAGTTTCCTGATTGAAATACCACACGGTTATTTATGAATAACCTATATTTGTCATCAGCTGTTTTGGAATAGTTCAAGTTTTATAAGATCTAGAAAAAAGTAGATAATGGATTTTAATATAAATTTCAATTCATATACGATCATTTCTCTTTTTAGGGTTCCGTAGTAAACTAGGAACCCTTATAGTTTCGCCATGTCTGTCTGTCCGTCCGTCCGTCTGTCCGTCCGCGGATAATCTCAGAGACTGTTAGCGCTAGAAAGCTGAAATTTAGTACCAATATGTAAATCAACCACGCCGACAAAGTGCAAAAACAAAAAGTGAAAAAAATTGTTTTATTAGGGTGCCTCCCCTACACGTAAAGTAGGGCGTGATTTTTTTTTTCATTTCAACCCTAACGTGTGATATATCGTTGGATAGGTATTTTAAAATGAATAGGGGTTTACTGAAATCATTTTTTGATTATGTTAATACTTTCGGAAATAATTGCTCCAAAAGCCGAAAAATAGGCGTCCCCCCCCCTCTAACTTTTGAACCGCAAGTTTAGAAAATATGAAAAAAATCTCAAAAGTAGAACTCTACATAAACTTTCGAGGAAAATTATTTTGAACGTGGTACAGACAGCAGTCTTTGAGATATAGCAATTTTTTGGAAACCGCAAATTATAACTTTGTTATTCATATATTTGTATTATGGCCGAAACATGTTTGTATTATGGCTAGTTGTAGGTAATAGATGCGTTCAGTTTTCATAAAAAATGGTACGGAACCCTTCGTGCGCGAGTCCGACTCGCACTTGGCCGGTTTTTAATATCGTTTTATTATGCTGTTAAACTTTATATCCGAACAAAATTATAATGTTCGGCAATTTCGTAATAAAATTTTATTAGAATATTTCAATGGATTCTTTCTTTAACCCATAATTGGATTTTTCAATCGGGCACATTGACATCGATTTCTCAATAAGAAAGTGATTTGTCAGACTTTTGACGGTTTCTGAATGTTTTATGACTTACCCGACGGCTTCCTTGTAGGCAACGCTGAAGAGTGCTATGCCCACCCCCCCTCCAGCGTGGGCGACAAGTTCCACGAACTGTCTCCGTCTCCTGAAGTAGGCACCTAGTACTAGGCCAGCGGATTCACGTACAAACCCACAGCCCACTCCCAGCACCACACCTAGTTTGAATATACCAGTTTAGTTTTATGTAAGTAATCAAAATGAGCTTACGAAATAAAGTATCAAAATGAGATTATGAAATAAAGTATTCAAAAATATTCCGGATTAGATAAATAAAAGTACATTCCCGTTGTATTTTTATTTCTATCGATAAGCCACGACGTCTATTGACTACTCATGTTCAGTAACCCTCAATTTCACGGGTTACGATTTTGAATACCATATCATATGGGGTAATCCACCGACCAGGACAAGCATATCATATACGATCCTATTAAAACTGACTTTTAGGAGAATAGTATCACCAGAGCATGAACAAACAAAATAGTACGAATTTTCTTGAATCATATTTTAAATAAGTGAAGGAGAGTGGTGCATTTTTCCTTTTCTTTGCTTATCTGGCGCTGTAACAAATATTAGCAGCCATAATTAGCGAGACCGTCTCGGGGAAAGGTACAGTAGGTATTTCAAGTCTTATTACACTCTGAACACCATATTTTCAGACGTTAATATAAAACGTTATCTACACAATTTGAGTATCGTATTCAAGAATCCACGTTGCAAATAAAACGTCGATTTGAATAAAAATATATTTAAACCCTCTAGCGAGCAGATACGTATGGTAACGATATGATGCTTAGCTAGCATCCCCGGATAGTGAGCAAAACTAACAAGCGAGCTTGATTCAATATTCCGGGTAGCCCGCACTGTGTGGAAAGGATAACTTATTGAACTGAACACGCGTTTTATACAGAACTTAGCTTTGCACTTTTGTTTTCAAAAGATAACAGGAAATTAACTTCCTTTGAATTTGAAAATTGAAAACTTTTTATACCGGTTTTGCGAAACTTGTTCATGTTTTAATAAAGTCTTGTTGCTTGCTGTTGTTTTAACACTAAGTAGATAATACAATCTATCTTATTATATTTTTTTGAAAAATATAAAACTTACCGTAACTAAGCAAGGTCTGATGAAGTTGAGTAGCGAATGAAGTGAAGAGGCAAGCGAGGGGGAGCAGTAGTCCTCCGAGGAGTGCGACAAGGCGTGGGGACCTCCTCCGACCTGCCGCGAAGGCCCCCGCGGCGCGTGACACTCCCACGCATATCGCACCAGCCCAAACTAAGGAACAAGTTATAGTTTCGAGATACAGATAAATTCAGGAAAGTATGGGATATTACTCATAAAAACATGATAACGAACATTTTGCAATCAACTTTAATTTTGTAATTATAACGCTTAGAAAAGCTAATCTTGCTTTATTTGAATAAGGAGTTCATTTAGATTTAAGAGATGTAAATACAAAACAGGCAACCAAACAGCTACACAAATTGTTAATAGTATTCAACTGAATAAATATTATTCATTTGTCAGAAGTCATTTTATTTATTTATCCATGTGTATGGGTTTTGTAGTACAGTCACATAAGTGAGCACTATGTATGAGTTATATTCTTTGTGTTTATTTATAAAAAAAGCTCCAATCCAATATTGCGAGTTTCATACATTTCCTGTTGACCTTTTCGTAGTTTGGCGAGGTTTTCAGCACTCTCGTTGACGAGGGACCAACGCGCCACGTTTCAATTCAAATTCGCTGGATCAAACTTTTCCGCCATACTTGCTGTATGAGGGAATTAGACAACTTTCAGGAATAGATTAATCTCGCGTATTCCATGTTGTATTTCGCCTGATATTAGCGTGGAAACATAAACATTAAGTGTTGATTTTACAAGTTTGAGCACTGTAATTTAGCAAAGCGCTGGACTTTGAACGCGGCACTCAGTGCTCACTTTGTTTTTGACTGTTTATCCAAACAGGCAAAAACAGTTTTGATCAATTTTATCAAACAAAGTGTCAAATCACTTTTCAACAGGAGAATTAACGGCTCAGTTGATCGTCCCTGTGTCCCAGGGGAAGTAATCGGGACAAATTGTGTTGACAACGTTTTTTATCCGCTATTGAGAACATAACGTAACTTTCAGACTGGATTTTTTGTTAAATTGAAAGGTTATCAGTTATGTTACATAGGTACATAGGTTTTTTAAATATTTTTTTTATGCTTTCAATTTTTTTATTTATTTATACATTCTATCATGACAGCGGACCATTATATTCTTCAATTACACGCAGGCTGTAAATTTCGTGTGTTAAGGATATATTTATCAGCATTTATTTTATGTGTGTTGAATCGTTCTACATTTTGTGACCCTACTCCTTAGGGACTGACCGACGTTATATCGATGTCGGGTTCCATCCCGACAAAGATGGACGTACAATAAAATCTGAGCGATAAAACCCTACTGTCCAGAGGATACACTATACCTTCGTCAACAGACATACATACATAAAGACTATTGCTCATCTATACTAATATTATAAAGAGGAAAACTTTGTTTGTTTGTTTGGTTGTAATGAATAGGCTCAAAAACTACTGGACCGATTTTAAAAATTCTTTCACCATTCGAAAGCTACATTATCCACGAGTGACATAGGCTATATTTTATCCGGGTACGGGCAATAATTCCCACGGGATGCGAGTGAAACCGCGGGAAAACGGCTAGTAGAAGATAAAAAAAAACAAGAAACATAACTGATTGGTGTGATAGGTACATACTGTTTGTTTACAAGTCATTTATGTGTCAGTATAGTGTATTCATTCAGTAGTTATGTTCTCGTCAATCACAAATCAAGTTAGTTAAATGTAAATACAGCCTATGGTAATGAGTCATTACGTCACGTCATTACGTTATCAGATAAGCACGATGATGACAAACAATAGTGCTATTGTATTACCAACATAATGTCATGTTCCATGCAAACAGATGAAGATAAATTCTTATTTCAGCCTTAATTGGCTAGGCTAAGATAGTGCGGCCGACGTGAAACTCATTAGCAGGGAAGACAGTGGTAATTTGGGAAACACTGCCATCTTCCCATAGTTCCCGGGTTTCACTTAACACGATTATCCCGAAGCAAATGGTTGGTCCGTTAGAAATATTGTCGTACGGATTTCGTTCGGTTCAAGAACGAAGCATTGCCGGACGACGCGAAAGCCGATATAATTAAATTAGCCTTCAGAATACAAGGGATTATAAAATTGTGTCGATTTATAATAACTTGCGCTGGCTTTGTTGTTTATTACATTTTAATTATTTGCGGCATAAGATTGGATTAAAGTTAATTAACGTTTTAATTTTAATTGGGATCATGCGGTTTGGGGTTTCCGAGATTCTGTTGTATTGATTCAAAAATGTCCTTGTTATTGGTCATTCAGTTTATGGTCTGATTTAGAATGACAGGTAAGAAGGGCATTTTTATATATAGGTACTGCGTTCATGGGGGGCGTGTCAATCTAAAATTGGATAAGATTATTTATTTTAATAGGTGCATTGGTCGATATCGCTCGCCAACTCTACCGCAACTCGTTAACTTCGCTATTCCAATTTGAACGTGGCAGGAATGGCGAACCTGACAGAGTTATGTCCCCGCCCCGCCCTCCGCCACTGACAACAAAGACCTCGCTCATAACTGAAATTACTTCTGCCTCTTAATATTCAAACCCAGACGTGAATCTTGGAAAATTAATTCAATAAATCAACCAGGTCCACAAATACCGCAGACTAAGAAAGTTCATTTACTTAATAACCAATATTAAATTGTAGTTGTCAAAACACTGTCTTTAGGCTTTGTTCGCGTAAATTACAGCTAAAAAGCATCAAGAAAATGCCAACAGGTCTTACAAAGTTGTAATAAGCGAACAGATGAGTCCCTTTATTAAATAGGAAGTTTACAAAATTATAGTACCTGCTGTAACGCTTTCATATTGCGTCGTAAATATTTTTTCGTCGTTGTCTGTTTATTTAAGTATTATATCCGGAGGGTTGCCGTTGATAGATTACTTTTCCACGGCGAGTCCCTCGTTGGCCTCGGCTACGCATTCAAAATTATTTTCTTCCTCAATCTTACATTCAGTTATGACATACAAGAGGTATTGTCGTTTCCTCGTCCTTACTTTATATATTATTTGTCATGTCTAATAATAATATACAGACCTAATGCAAACGAATTTCCTCTTATTATACGCACAATTGGATTTTATAGGACACCAGCGTATAGACAGACAATAACAACGTAAATAACAAAAAAAACTTTCTGTATGACTTTGCCAAAAGTAGAGTAATACATTATACATATTAGAAAAAACGTCTATTAGGATTATTAAGTTACATACTAGCATGATCAGCAGAAGGTCCAAGGTGTCTCAAGGCGTAGACGTGGAGTGCTCCGTAGGCTAGCTGCAGCCCGGTGGAGAGGAGATGGGCCAGGAATGCGGCCCCGCAAACGATCCATCTGCGAACAAGCCCAAATTAAACGGGTCACTTTCTATTACGCACACTAACTCACCCCGAAAATAGATTACCGATGTAGGCAGCAAGATTGCCGTCATGCATGTAAATCACGTCTTAATTCTAGCGTATCAGAGCGCCATGACGCGACGCGTGCGGCGCCCGCCACGTAATTAAATCGGTGCGATTATTTCGCCGCAGTATAATTCTCGCGGCGAAGCTCTGGTAAGTCTGCAGGAAGTTAACGCAGTAATCCGTATTTTAAGGCTTACCTCTATTACAGCAATTAGTACTGTGAATTATTAATATACTCGTTACTGCCTTAAAAGCGGGACACTCTGGGGACTCACCTAGTCGCTCGACGTTATTTACGTCACATATATTATGTAAATACGGACCGTAAATCATAAACACATTTCTTATTAAAATTCGTGGAATATCATTTTAGGTATTTCTTATTTCATTCAATATGCGACGGTTTGAAAGAGAGAGATTTCAATGACATCCAGAAAGATGTGAAGATGGGTAAAAAGAGATTTTTCAATGTAGCGTTCACTCAAAAAGTGTAGCATTCAATTTCCTTCTATGAAAACCGTTTTTTGTCAAGTCTCGCACGTTGTACACATACGTATATGCCGTGAAAATCCGACAAAAGAGTTGCAAAAAGCTGCTATATTGACCTAAAATAACGAACGAACACTTAACAATATCAATACAATACGGATCACAAGCAATTATGAAAACAAATTGGTGCTTCAGTTCCATTATTTCAGCTGTCAGCCCATTGACAAACACGTAATTCGGAAGTAAAATTTCAGAAATTAAAACTTATTAACATGTATGAGCCAGGATCGGGGCTGTCATCGTCAGAAGCCATCACCGTTAAAAGCCGACACGCCGTCAATACACGAAACATAAATCCGTTGATCGGCCGATGAGACGGTTGCTTTATGTCCGTATCAGATTCGTTAATTCCCTGCTGACTGTACATTTATCTTGTTTGAATAAACTTGCTTCAAACTGATGATGATATTACACGAGTATGTTTTCATTTCATGTGTCGTCACAAACTTGCGGGTTTAAGCTGCGTATTTCATGGATGACAAAATCAAAAAAATCAAAATCAAAAGTTTTTTATTTCAAATAGGCCTATAAAAGCTCTCTTGAAACGTCAAGCTAGTTGCACGGTTCGAAGAAGTGGGTCTCATGGAGAAGAACCGGCAAGAAACTCCATGGATACTCTTTTTAACAGATTTCAAAGTTTTACAAGAAGTTTTCAGCAAATAAACACATTTTGAAATTATTCTATATTGTCGCATTGTATGCATGTTATTCTTAATTGAATTTAGATATAATAAAGTACTTTTAAGGACATGCGGTGTTTGCCTGAAATCGGTTATTTTTATTATGGTCGATTTTTTCTTAAACACAATGTAATAACTGTTGGCATCCCAAATAAATGTTGTTTCGACCTTAGTGAAATAATGAATTAATAGATACCTATACTGCCAGCATATAAAGAGCATATAATTTATATCCTGGGAGGAAAGAAACTTGCTAATGCAGCGCACAGAAATAATACAGAATCTGTAATTGATGTTTTCCCAACGGACTTAGATTAAGCGTAGCTTTTGATACCTTATTGCTTTAGACCTAGGCTAAGGAGCAGGTTATATTAAGTTCAACATAAAACATATGAACAACGTAAACAAAATAATTTATTCTTATTTCATTATTATCCAAGAAATACTTTAGCTTCCCAACAGTGAAAAAATTTTTCAAATCGGTTCATCGGTGCCTTTAGGGTACAAACAAACAAACAAAAAGTTTCCTCTTTATTATATTAGTATAGATAAATATTACAAATGAACGACAAATAAAACCTTTTAGTTATATTCTCACTTTTCTTTTTTCAGTTACTCATCTGTTTTCACGATTTATTTCGGTTCAAATGTGATTGATAGGCGATATTGATGGAAGAACTTTACAGTACCTACAGCGAGCTTAAAAAACCGGCCAAGTGCGAGTTGGACTCGCGCACGAAGGGTTCCGTACCATTATCTATGAAAAAAGCACAATAGGAATGGTCAAGTGTGAGTTACTTAAGTTGCACATTATTTCTAATAGATGGCGCTACTAGTATACAATTTTGCAATTATTTAATATAAATCAACAGCCTTAATAATTTTAATTTTTAGTATTTGTTGTTATAGCGGCAACGGATATACATCATTTGTGAAAATTTCAGCATTCTAGCTATCACGGTTAATGAGATACAGCCTGGAGACAGACAGACAGACAACGAAGTCTTAGTAATAGGGTTCCGTTTTACCCTTTGGGTACGGAACCCTAAAAAGTAATAAAACAGTAGGCACTTACTCGTGATGTTTCAAAAGTTTGTTTGATGAACATGGTTGCCGCCGGCGTAAAATTTTATAGCTGCGAGCTATCGAATTTCTTTTTACACCGAGTTGTTTATTCAGCAATTTTGAGAGTAAGTGGTACCATACAAAGTAGTTTTTGCTCCTACACGCTCGGTGTTTATTATCTTGGTGCACAATACAGAATTAAAGAAATTCTTCATTATACTTCAGTTTAGTTTGGAAGTTTTTTACACATCTGCTATATGATAACTACCATTAAACGCCATAAAAACCCTTTATTGGGGTATTACGGGATGTAAACTTTATTTTATTCGACAAATTATTTACTATGCGTAAGCACCGCGTAAGTAACACTACAATACAAGCGCTTTCAAACTAGCGGATTTTCCGATCGGTTTTACCAGGCAACAAAATTCGGTTCGTACAGGCATTATTGCGCGTATACGAACTATAACTAACAATATAAAACTAACGGCACAAACGATGACACCTCCAGGTGCCATCGTTTGTGTCAGGATTTTTGCTGCTAAATGAAGTTGCACGTAGGAAAACTAATCGTATAAATGCGACAAAAACCGCTCTAGAAGTTTGGAAACGTTAAACGTAGATTAAGGTTTTGTTTGCCCCTTTTTCCACCGTGTTCAAACAAATAGCCTCTCTCGTGAGTTGAGCAACTCAAACTGAAGTTAATTGAGTTGACCACGAGTATGAAGTCCAACTTTCAGTAACCTGACTAGGGCCAATGGAGTGTGCTCGGGAGCATTGTCATGCATAACTTTTACTTTACTAGTTTATATGTGGCTTATTAGCTGGATTTGTTTGTTATAGTGGTAAACTGCTGATAAACTTTAGTTTATACGCATTGATGTACAAAAAACGTTTTTTGTATATCAATGTTTATACGTATTTTTTTTGTTTTAATCTGTGATGTTACAAGCTGTTAGGTAATTGAAATATCCAAAATATTTGCTTTGAAAAATGTTTAAAGTTCCATTTTATTTTTTTATATGATCGTAATATACAATAATTAAATATTTAATAAGTAGTTATTATCGTAGTGTATCATTTACAAAAAAAGTTGAGGATTGCTAAAATAAAACTAGCAAAGTAAGTATATGAGCATCATTATCAGTAAGTTTCAGTATCAAATGCGTTTTATAGTAGCCCTTGTCCTATTCCATACTTTTTCATTCAGGCCTAAGGCGTGTCACATGAGTGATCCTGAACTTAAGCCAGACTAATAGCAAGAAGTTAACCAAAGAAACGATGGAAGGACAGTGTAAAATATAATAAGACTATATCACTGATTATGACGTCATACTGAGGAATATAGAAGAAACAGTCGTAATGCGGAAATCCTCAAATAAAATTGGTATAAAGGACACTAAGATGATGAGTCTTACCCCCATCCCCCCTCAGGGTAGAAGTGATGCTTGATGGCGCGCGTGTCAAGCTCTCTGCGACGCAGCGCCGGCACGGTGCGGTGCAGAGAACGCAACTCGCGCTCTCGCAACGCACCGCCCGTCGATTCTTCCTCGCCGTCTGGCCATCCATCTGTAGGCAAACAACTTTATTAGTCATCTGCTTGTTTTTGTAAGAAAAAAAATGTGTTTTACTCGTGTAATGAGGGAATTAATTCACATTGTGGTCTGGATTTCTACTACGGCCACCTTACCGCGAAAGAGTAGCAATCGGCAAATGATCTAAACTTTTGAATATCAAAATAGTAGATGCGATACATACATGGGGATTTTATATCTATCGTGATGGAGTGTCTTGAAAGTTAAAGTTTAAGCTGAAGAAAGACTTTCTTCTCAAATAGAACTGCCAAGCTAGAAAAGCAAGCCTTACCAGCGTTTCAGTAACAACAAAACAAAATAAAGTAAAATAAAACAATAAAAATAAATAAAACAACGCTTGTCGAAACGATAGTAATAAATGTATTATTATAAGACGTTTTACCTCTTAACAATCTCAGTTTATGTGAACTCGATACAAATGGCCCGAGGTTAGTACAGGCGAGTGTAACCAATTGTTAATATTAAACTAGTAATAAAAATAAAAGCCAAATTCGCTTACTCTGATATTGTTGGAAATGTTATATTAAACCCGTTTCACGATGTCAGAAAAATATTAGATGAGAAACAAATAAAATCACGAGTAGAGAAACAGTGAAAATACGGAGCAAAAATATGTTTGAAAGCGTTTAACTGAAATTTTAAAATAACATCAGCACACAGATTATCTTTTGTTTTATTATCTCCGTTTGAATTAAAACAGCTTTAGAAAATACACGCCTCAATTATTGGCAGACAAAAGTTATTCAATTATCGTTATCCTGAGGAATTAGATTGTGTGATCGTCAAAAGTGTACGTGCCCAAGAGTGAGTTCGCTGCTACGCGATGTGCGATCACTGTGTTCAACATAAATCTTTTTGTGAGACAAAACAACTCGAAAAAGATCTTTTAAATGTAAGGATCGCTGAAGTAGCGAGGCGGCTAAGTGCTTCGCATCCGGCTGAGGCACCATACATTCGTTAGAATAAAATTGTGTTGACCGTTTGTTGTCGGGAAATAAATTCGGGCGGGTTTTTTCAACGTGTTGCCGTCACTATGTGTTTTCCTTGCCTGGCTTATGCGGAGATTGTGAATCTTAACAAAAAGACCAAGGATTTATGTTTTGTATGTTTACAGGGATACCCAGAATTCATGTTTTGACCAGGAAGAATTGTACGCATGGAATATATAAGTAGTATAGCGGATTATGGTATCTTGACGACGTGAAGAATATAAATAAAATATCAATGTATTCTTATCTAGACTTCATTATACCAACGGTGTGGTACCTATGTACGACAAAAGAGTTTCCGATCTTAAAGTTGAATGTTATCTTTGAAAATACAGCATTAAACTTTTTTTAAATGCTTTTCAAAACAAACAGTTGAGCAATGAGCATACATACCATAATGTGGCAAGCAGGTGTAGCTGGTAGAAAAGGGTTGTCGGCAGCGGCAGCGCGGCGGCGGGGCGCGGGGGGGCGGCGGCGGCGAGGCCGACGGCGACGGCGACCACCAGCCCGGCTCCATCAGCCGGCCATGGCACCCGCACCCGCACCCGCACCCGCGCCCGCGCTACCTGCAAGAGTAAACACGCTATAGCTCCTGCTTCAACTAGGACACTGGGGTGTTATTAGATCGATCATTAATAAGTGGTACAACATCGATTCAACTAATCCTGTTAGATTGGTTGAATCGATGGTATTGAACTACGTTGACCATTTTATTCTGCCATCTGTAGGTATGTACTGACGACAGCAAGTCAACCTACCCGGTTGAAAAATTAAGGTTGAAAACCTAGTGAAGAAATTTGACAGATTGTGGTCTGTACTGCCCTTAGTATTAAAGCTTTCTTAATTCTAGACGCCAATAGGCGTCGTAGGCGTAGGACACACAATAATAGACTTTTTTTCTGGGAAAATGTACTGAAGAAGGTGACATTTTCGTTGACCCTATCCCTATCGCACTGTATTTAGTATCTCTCTCAGATGACCCGTCTCGTTCAAGTTTTCGTTACATGATGATAAAGTTATTAGAGTTGTAAATTTTTTACTGGCGGAAAGTAGGTATTTAGTTAAAACGCATTTCGATTTAATGAAAAACATTCATATTCAAACGAAACTTTTGCTATTACGTTTCAGTTAGGATATAGGAGCAAAAACCTGCCAGGATCATTGCATATCAAACCTAGTTGGGAAAACCGCAATATGTGCTTGAAATATTTGCATAAAAAATAAAAACACATTGCGGTCCGCAGGTCATAAAAGTTTACCTTCGCGTGGTTAGCACTAATACCCGCTGCAAAACGCAAAATACGGACATNCGGCCAAGTGCGAGTTGGACTCGCGCACGAAGGGTTCCGTACCATTATCTATGAAAAAAGCACAATAGCAATGGTCAAGTGTGAGTTACTTAAGTTGCACATTATTCCTAATAGATGGCGCTACTAGTATACAATTTTGCAATTATTTAATATAAATCAACAGCCTTAATAATTTTAATTTTTAGTATTTGTTGTTATAGCGGCAACGGATATACATCATTTGTGAAAATTTCAGCATTCTAGCTATCACGGTTAATGAGATACAGCCTGGAGACAGACAGACAGACAACGAAGTCTTAGTAATAGGGTTCCGTTTTACCCTTTGGGTACGGAACCCTAAAAAGTAATAAAACAGTAGGCACTTACTCGTGATGTTTCAAAAGTTTGTTTGATGAACATGGTTGCCGCCGGCGTAAAATTTTATAGCTGCGAGCTATCGAATTTCTTTTTACACCGAGTTGTTTATTCAGCAATTTTGAGAGTAAGTGGTACCATACAAAGTAGTTTTTGCTCCTACACGCTCGGTGTTTATTATCTTGGTGCACAATACAGAATTAAAGAAATTCTTCATTATACTTCAGTTTAGTTTGGAAGTTTTTTACACATCTGCTATATGATAACTACCATTAAACGCCATAAAAACCCTTTATTGGGGTATTACGGGATGTAAACTTTATTTTATTCGACAAATTATTTACTATGCGTAAGCACCGCGTAAGTAACACTACAATACAAGCGCTTTCAAACTAGCGGATTTTCCGATCGGTTTTACCAGGCAACAAAATTCGGTTCGTACAGGCATTATTGCGCGTATACGAACTATAACTAACAATATAAAACTAACGGCACAAACGATGACACCTCCAGGTGCCATCGTTTGTGTCAGGATTTTTGCTGCTAAATGAAGTTGCACGTAGGAAAACTAATCGTATAAATGCGACAAAAACCGCTCTAGAAGTTTGGAAACGTTAAACGTAGATTAAGGTTTTGTTTGCCCCTTTTTCCACCGTGTTCAAACAAATAGCCTCTCTCGTGAGTTGAGCAACTCAAACTGAAGTTAATTGAGTTGACCACGAGTATGAAGTCCAACTTTCAGTAACCTGACTAGGGCCAATGGAGTGTGCTCGGGAGCATTGTCATGCATAACTTTTACTTTACTAGTTTATATGTGGCTTATTAGCTGGATTTGTTTGTTATAGTGGTAAACTGCTGATAAACTTTAGTTTATACGCATTGATGTACAAAAAACGTTTTTTGTATATCAATGTTTATACGTATTTTTTTTGTTTTAATCTGTGATGTTACAAGCTGTTAGGTAATTGAAATATCCAAAATATTTGCTTTGAAAAATGTTTAAAGTTCCATTTTATTTTTTTATATGATCGTAATATACAATAATTAAATATTTAATAAGTAGTTATTATCGTAGTGTATCATTTACAAAAAAAGTTGAGGATTGCTAAAATAAAACTAGCAAAGTAAGTATATGAGCATCATTATCAGTAAGTTTCAGTATCAAATGCGTTTTATAGTAGCCCTTGTCCTATTCCATACTTTTTCATTCAGGCCTAAGGCGTGTCACATGAGTGATCCTGAACTTAAGCCAGACTAATAGCAAGAAGTTAACCAAAGAAACGATGGAAGGACAGTGTAAAATATAATAAGACTATATCACTGATTATGACGTCATACTGAGGAATATAGAAGAAACAGTCGTAATGCGGAAATCCTCAAATAAAATTGGTATAAAGGACACTAAGATGATGAGTCTTACCCCCATCCCCCCTCAGGGTAGAAGTGATGCTTGATGGCGCGCGTGTCAAGCTCTCTGCGACGCAGCGCCGGCACGGTGCGGTGCAGAGAACGCAACTCGCGCTCTCGCAACGCACCGCCCGTCGATTCTTCCTCGCCGTCTGGCCATCCATCTGTAGGCAAACAACTTTATTAGTCATCTGCTTGTTTTTGTAAGAAAAAAAATGTGTTTTACTCGTGTAATGAGGGAATTAATTCACATTGTGGTCTGGATTTCTACTACGGCCACCTTACCGCGAAAGAGTAGCAATCGGCAAATGATCTAAACTTTTGAATATCAAAATAGTAGATGCGATACATACATGGGGATTTTATATCTATCGTGATGGAGTGTCTTGAAAGTTAAAGTTTAAGCTGAAGAAAGACTTTCTTCTCAAATAGAACTGCCAAGCTAGAAAAGCAAGCCTTACCAGCGTTTCAGTAACAACAAAACAAAATAAAGTAAAATAAAACAATAAAAATAAATAAAACAACGCTTGTCGAAACGATAGTAATAAATGTATTATTATAAGACGTTTTACCTCTTAACAATCTCAGTTTATGTGAACTCGATACAAATGGCCCGAGGTTAGTACAGGCGAGTGTAACCAATTGTTAATATTAAACTAGTAATAAAAATAAAAGCCAAATTCGCTTACTCTGATATTGTTGGAAATGTTATATTAAACCCGTTTCACGATGTCAGAAAAATATTAGATGAGAAACAAATAAAATCACGAGTAGAGAAACAGTGAAAATACGGAGCAAAAATATGTTTGAAAGCGTTTAACTGAAATTTTAAAATAACATCAGCACACAGATTATCTTTTGTTTTATTATCTCCGTTTGAATTAAAACAGCTTTAGAAAATACACGCCTCAATTATTGGCAGACAAAAGTTATTCAATTATCGTTATCCTGAGGAATTAGATTGTGTGATCGTCAAAAGTGTACGTGCCCAAGAGTGAGTTCGCTGCTACGCGATGTGCGATCACTGTGTTCAACATAAATCTTTTTGTGAGACAAAACAACTCGAAAAAGATCTTTTAAATGTAAGGATCGCTGAAGTAGCGAGGCGGCTAAGTGCTTCGCATCCGGCTGAGGCACCATACATTCGTTAGAATAAAATTGTGTTGACCGTTTGTTGTCGGGAAATAAATTCGGGCGGGTTTTTTCAACGTGTTGCCGTCACTATGTGTTTTCCTTGCCTGGCTTATGCGGAGATTGTGAATCTTAACAAAAAGACCAAGGATTTATGTTTTGTATGTTTACAGGGATACCCAGAATTCATGTTTTGACCAGGAAGAATTGTACGCATGGAATATATAAGTAGTATAGCGGATTATGGTATCTTGACGACGTGAAGAATATAAATAAAATATCAATGTATTCTTATCTAGACTTCATTATACCAACGGTGTGGTACCTATGTACGACAAAAGAGTTTCCGATCTTAAAGTTGAATGTTATCTTTGAAAATACAGCATTAAACTTTTTTTAAATGCTTTTCAAAACAAACAGTTGAGCAATGAGCATACATACCATAATGTGGCAAGCAGGTGTAGCTGGTAGAAAAGGGTTGTCGGCAGCGGCAGCGCGGCGGCGGGGCGCGGGGGGGCGGCGGCGGCGAGGCCGACGGCGACGGCGACCACCAGCCCGGCTCCATCAGCCGGCCATGGCACCCGCACCCGCACCCGCACCCGCGCCCGCGCTACCTGCAAGAGTAAACACGCTATAGCTCCTGCTTCAACTAGGACACTGGGGTGTTATTAGATCGATCATTAATAAGTGGTACAACATCGATTCAACTAATCCTGTTAGATTGGTTGAATCGATGGTATTGAACTACGTTGACCATTTTATTCTGCCATCTGTAGGTATGTACTGACGACAGCAAGTCAACCTACCCGGTTGAAAAATTAAGGTTGAAAACCTAGTGAAGAAATTTGACAGATTGTGGTCTGTACTGCCCTTAGTATTAAAGCTTTCTTAATTCTAGACGCCAATAGGCGTCGTAGGCGTAGGACACACAATAATAGACTTTTTTTCTGGGAAAATGTACTGAAGAAGGTGACATTTTCGTTGACCCTATCCCTATCGCACTGTATTTAGTATCTCTCTCAGATGACCCGTCTCGTTCAAGTTTTCGTTACATGATGATAAAGTTATTAGAGTTGTAAATTTTTTACTGGCGGAAAGTAGGTATTTAGTTAAAACGCATTTCGATTTAATGAAAAACATTCATATTCAAACGAAACTTTTGCTATTACGTTTCAGTTAGGATATAGGAGCAAAAACCTGCCAGGATCATTGCATATCAAACCTAGTTGGGAAAACCGCAATATGTGCTTGAAATATTTGCATAAAAAATAAAAACACATTGCGGTCCGCAGGTCATAAAAGTTTACCTTCGCGTGGTTAGCACTAATACCCGCTGCAAAACGCAAAATACGGACATGCTTTTGACCTACCTTTAGCGTAACAACACAGCAGTAACAAATATGGAAAATGAAGGCTTATGACAAATGAAGCGACGCAATCTTTTTTTATAAGAATTAGGAAATAAAGTAATTATTTGTCTAGATATTAAGGTCAAAGATGGGGTTACAGGGTTATCGGATTCAACTGCCCAACAAGCAAAATCAGTACTTAAAGCATTCTTTCAGAGTAATTTATTTTCACTTATATGAATCTTGTAGCATGCTATAAGGTCGAATTTGGGCGCAGTTATAAGAACATTTAGTCTTATAACTATCTTTTAATATACTTGACGAAGCTCAATAGCACTTATATGATATGAGACTACACAATTACAAGTGCAAACACTCTTGTTAGTATCTGACGTAAGTATTTTATAAGAGCAATCTTTATTTTAGTACAGGTTATTTTCGTTGTTGCTTTGACGGATTTTTTGTGTTATACGCACGTAAAAACATAAAAGTAAACTTACTATTATTTTGTATTACTTTAAAACATCGGTAATGTATTGTAAATATAGCGTGTGAACTCGTGGGGAAGTCATATTTACTGTAAATATGTATCGGAATTTAGTTAATTTCACGGGGCCCTTCGAAAAATACCACATTAGTATAATGTTGCGAATAAATTATTTCATAAATTCTAATGCATATCCGCCATGTTTTAAAATTGCTCTTGATTAAGTACTATAT
>NWSH02000556.1:5927611-5938364 GCA_002382865.2 Heliothis virescens
TTATTTCTTCGCTCCTAATAGTTGCAGCGTGATGTTATATAGCCTAAAGCCTTCCTCGATAAATGGGCTATCTAACACTGAAAGAATTTTTCAAATCGGACCAGTAGTTCCTGAGATTAGCGCGTTCAAACAAACAAACAAACAAACAAACAAACAAACTCTTCAGCTTTATAATATTAGTATAGATTATTATTTCTCAATAAAAATAAACCTTTGATTCCCCTTTTGATAATAATAGCAAAGTTTATTTATTTACTTTATGGAAATATTAAAATACCGCATAAAGGCTTCGGGGTTTCAGTTACAAAAAATGTTTCGTTGACGAGGATTTTCATCGGTTATTTGTAAAAGATTTTATTTTTGCAAATGATTCAATACTGTACATGAATATGCTGTTCCAAATAAAAAGGCAATTCATTTCGGTATCTTTTATATTCTCCTACTATAGTTGTAGCAGTTGGATATAATAATAATTAACGAAGTGATACGGGTGAGGCTTGAGTTAGGTATCAGTGAGACGCAAAAATAACTTCGTAATCTTACTTGTATGTATAAATGTAATAGGTACACACTTATGAAAATAGCTGACTCAAGCTGACTCATGTATAATCTATTATACTTTATCACACTGTTCTAAATGACTTTAACTCGAATAAAATATTGAACATACAACGTTCTACACGAAGATACCATTAGAAACTCTTTTAAAATGGCCGCCAGTTCTATTAAGCTGTATTGACAGTAATTACAACATCGCCAGTCGCCATTGATAAAACGTGCTCAATTTAATGAATCGTTACCAACTGAAGTGAGATTAAACGTTAAATAATTTTAAAACACGTCCGTGCCGGATAATTAGAGCGTTCGCCAGCAATCCCGGATAACCTGACAATTAAGATACGGATAACGGCTTGCACCAGCTTTCCAATGAAGCAGGCAAGATAAAACCTTATACGTGGCTCTGTATGGCTTAATAAAGGCTAACCACAAAGCGCAAACACTTTTGGGACGTGACCACACTGGGGAAGATTCTACCCTTTTGAAGTCTGAGCTGGGGTAATAGAAATACTCAAGTATTGAAGCTCACATATACCACTACTCACGTCAATAATCTAAATTAAGCTGATAAATTCGAATGTGTTAAGTATTTATGTGAAAGTATACACTCGTTTACTAAAAGTTCGGCGAACTTTAAACGATATAAACGGCGACAATAAAACCAGAAGTCAATTCGTTATCTTACAGTAAAGTACATTTTAATGGAGGTACATTTAATTGTAATGTGTTTAAATGTATACGCGGCATATTTCGAAAGGTAGATACATTAAAATAAATACCGCCCGCCTCTGATGCAAATGCGGGGATTGTTGTCTGATGTACCGAAATTATGCGTATATTGTGACATTGTCGGAAAGTGAATATGGGTTTTAATGTTTGATAAAATTTGAGGGAATATTTTGCTCAAAATAATTCGGCTGTTGTTTTCAAACAATAATTATTTAAATAAAGAAAATAAGGATTGGCCTTATTTCCGAGTAGTCATTAGTGTATTTAACTCTTTAACTCTTTCGCCTGAAGCAAATAAACGTGGTTTTGCTAGTATGGGTAGACTGATATTCCTCTTTACATAGGGTAGGGAAAGGCTAACTCGTATGTACGTAGTGTAGTGCGTACCTAGCACAGGCGCACCGCTCCAGGCCCTCGCTCACACTGTACACGCTGGCGCGCCGCATCCGCCACGCTGCGTGCCGCTCGCTGGCCGCGCGTCACACGCCACGCCTCCGCATCCCACAGCCGCTTTAATCAAGCGCTTGACTGTTGCATACTCTGCCTACAAAATGATTCTCACTGCGCACACTTCCCCACACTACAAGTTTTTGTCTTTGGCATACTTTTTCACGATTTTATTGTAAAGTTTCGTTTTAACATACACATTCACGCACACATTTTAAAGCGTCCTCTCACTTTTCGGCATTCTCGTTTAAGGATGATTATCTGACGATGCGCCTGCCTCCGACATATCTGTAAAAGACAGAAAAGCACTTGGATTATTATAATGTATCGTATGCTTTGTTCTGTTAGCCATAGATACTTTAGTATAATAAGGCTGGTAATGCTTTATCCTCTTTGGAGATATGAATGCGGTACCCATCTTTGTACATTTGGGTGGAAAGATAAACATATAAAATGTGGTTAGAATAATATAGGCACGGCCTAACGTGGCTTTTGCAGGATTTTTGATCGCTGTTGAATTTTGCGAAAGCCCATTTTATCCGCGGCGCTACGAAGGGCGTCTGTGCAAAACGCCTCCCAGCCGCGAGATACCGCGATGAATGAGTCAGTAGGTTTTGGCTTTTAGATTAAAATAAAAAAGCGTAAGGACCTGTTTGCTATCTGACACTTTATGAACCTGAAAAGGGTTTTATTATTCAGAATGTTCTTAAACGAATGGGTTATGCGTAGGTGCTTAGCGAGCGAAAAGCAGTTTTCGCATTGCGTTGTATTTCGATCTACGAGTGTGTATGATTGTGTTGATGCGTATATTTCCTCACAAATTTTGAATGTAATGTATGGTGGCGGTGTGTACGTGCTGGGGCGGAGTAGGCTGCGGTAGTTATTTGAAGTATAATTTGCATTCAATGTGCCGCGGCGCGAGAGGCGGTCGAGTGTGATCGTAACCGCACAGTATCAGTAGGTGATGGTTCCCACATTAATTGACACGGAATTCGCTTTAACCGAGTGCGTCTCAATATGTTTGTTCTATATAAAATACTTTCTTATTTTGATCACAATTTTCAGTTGTTTCATCAATAATGACCGAAAATAAATAACATTCGCGTAAAACTTTTTATCTCGATCGTAAAATAAAGGAAAGTTCAACCTTACAAGATTTTTACTAAGAATATGTAGTTCAGTATAGACTGCACTCAATATTGCTTACTTTAAGGTACGAGCATAATATGCATTAGCTATTTTAATATCGCACAATTTTCCCGTTCAACGTGCTCGCTATGGGAGGTACGTAGTCTACTGAGGTATTTTTAAGGCGAGTTCACACAACTCCTGCGAGCTTCTCATCGCAACGCTAAATTCACTAGACCGAGTCATGAATACATTTTCGTCGCCCGCGCCCTATTTTGTCTTGCCCAATAGTGCTTCAAATGTATGCAAACTGTACGCTGAGATTTCTTCCTAAAGTAGGTAATGAAAAGCTTAATTTTAATAAGGTAATTTTCACAATATTCTGAGATGTATAAACTCAGAATGTAGCTGCTTAGTTTCTCGTTTTCTTCCTTTTGAAATATGAGACAAAAATAGCTCAGTCGGAGTCAAACGTCGTAACAAAAAATAAAGGAGTACCTAACGGCTAAGTAAGAGCTGTCTTCCTTTGAGACCTACATTGAATGAATACAAAATGAAAGCCTCAAGAGGGCGCCAAACAGAGATTTATAAGAAAATGTTGAGGAAAGAAACGAAATGAATTCATAGCTACATTATGAAAGAAATGTATGTGCCCTAATGTAAATAAAAATAGCTAGCTGAATAACAAGGCTGTTCATAAAATACCATTTCCATAGGTACTTAAATTAGGTACTTATAAAGAGTAGTAAACGTTAGGTATCTCAGGATAAAATCCTCAGAGAAATCGTGCTTTTAAACAGTAAATTTATTTTTGTATCTAACTACATAATCTATTTAATTCTTTTAAAGAATTTTCTTCAAGATACTTTTTTCTTATAGGATCGCATTGACCTATCTCAGTAGGTACGCGTGTATCTCTTCGTTTCCGCAACAGATGCTGCACTAATGCAAAAGCAATTTCATTGGCGCCGGATTCTATGAATACTCATTGCACGGAAGCATTCTTTAAGAGCTTATTTAAATATTCCGCAGCTGCGGAATTCGTTCTAAGAGGAATAATTATCAATGTCGTTTGCATTTTCGTCTTGTTTAACGGTACATAACAAGTTAATTCACTGTTTAAATATTTTAGTAACAACTTTGGACATTATGAGCGGAACATTGTTGGGTAATTAAAACACGACGAGTGCAATGTAAGTTTCCGCAAATATTTAATAATAGCTGCTGATTAAATAATGAGGCACTGAACGTTTTGTGTTTATGAAAAGGACGGAGACATATAAATAACCTATTTAATGTGTTTGTACAATGTTGTAACTATTAATCTTTAGGTACGGAACGCCTGCAGGTCTCGTTCCAAGACATCTGGACGTAAGATTAATTTATTGAAGCCATTATTCACGGCAGCCACGGCGCCGTCGTGACGTCACGCATGCCAATGTACGCTTAGCTTTTTCCCTAGCCCTCTATAATAATAATAATTGGTCACCATGCTTCATTCAAATGCTTGCCTCGTTAACCTTAATAGTTTGTATGATTTGTCGTCGCCATTCTATTCACAAGACGTTCCTTAATGGGACCACAGATTAACAAGAACAAGAGATATTCCAGTTGTCAACTGTCTTGATGAAGTATTACTTTTTATGATAAAACGGGGACATTTCTGTCGCTGTACGTTGACATTTTTTGCGTGAGGATTTGTCCCCGAACGCTCGTCTTGTGGAAAGTTTTTCTGCACCATGGAAAGAGTTCGCAAATAAAAAGTTAGGACGCGAGTTTTAACATTGGGTTTGCGGAGTTCTTAACAAACTTATTTAGACGTTGGGAGCATGATGTTTTAATTTTCATCCTTTTAGGTTTACAAAGAGTAAGTAGTTTGAATTAAAAACTGCTCTGGTTACTACGAAATTTCAGTAATAAGATTAACGAGATGGCCCGTTTTACATGAGAACCAACTTTCGTTGAGTTTTATAAAGAAATATTTTCGACTGGGTTTCAATTAGTGAGAAGAATTGAACTGCTTATTCAGATAAGTATAATTTTTTTATGGAAATCAGTAAATAATTTTCAGGGTTTTAGTGTTATTTTTAGCTCAGTAAACATTATATTATTACTGGTTACTGGAAAACGCTTACAAAGTGATTTTATATTAATCAACATAATATAATTTTTCAAGGAAAACTCATTTTACTCAGCCTCTAAAAGCACTTCTAAGAATTTGATCATAATGTGGACATTAAATGCGTTATTCAATTTTATAGCAATAATATCCTCACTTAAAGCAGATACTTATTGAGTCATAACATTGCGCTGTGCGTTTGCGCATGTCTTTAATGAACGTATGTAACTCATAGATTAATGTGTAATATTACGCGATATGACCAAAATTTACGATTATTAAACACAATAGAAGCAATAAACGATAGGGATAGCTAGTTTAGTGTCGAATTATTGACCGATAACTTCATAACTGTCTTCATAAATACACAACAATAACTATTATGAATGGAAACTGTTGTCTATCACTTTTAGAACATTACAAAATTAATCGACTATTATTTAGGCACCGTTTCATTGGTTCCATATCGAGTTCTAGATAGCAATCTGACAGATAACTAACTAGAACTTTTTCTGGAACCTGTGAAACGGGCAATTTAGATCAGATAAGTAGGTAATTGATGTTTTTTAAATCGATTAACAATAAAAGTATATTTAAATAATTGTTTAAAAAATAAGGCAACTTCTTGTCTTCTAGTAATTAAGTTTTATGTATAAGTTAAATTGCAATTTCGTACCAGAAAGCTATCTCGAGGCAAATGACAATGTAATCCAAGACATTTGCATAGCGCGGGCAGGCATTATGACGTCACTTATGCTCAGTTTATCTTTGTTGTTGGATTACGACGGAGCCAAAAGAGGGTTAGGTTTTGTTTCATGTGTAAGCATCTACATGTTATTTTTATCCAGGCGATAAACGGCTGGCTCAGTGAACAATCATTTGAGATAGCGTTTGAAAATATTTATTTTTGATTTCTTATTGTAAACTACTAGCTTTGGCCAACGGTATCACCCCCTTCCTATGGGAACTTCTCCGCACACCCGGATAAAAAGTAGCCTATAGTCTTCCTCGATAAATGGGCTATCTAACAGTGAAAGAATTTTTTAAATTGGACCCGTACTTTCTGAGATAAGCGTGTTCAAATAAACAAACTCTTCAGCTTTGTATTATTAGTATAGATGTAAGTCTACTTGTTATCTTTATCCAGGAGATAAACGGCTGGCTCAGTGAACAATCATTTGAGACAGCAGTAGCGAGAAAATCCGATACAAGCAGAAATTGTTGCAAAGGCCACGTTTTATTGCAATGGTTTACATTCAATTCATATTTTATTTCAAAGTTAAAGTTAGTGGCACAAACTATTGTTCGCTGCTTTTGAACAGCTTTGTTCTTAATGTTTTATTATGGACTAGGTACTAGCTTTCGCGAGCATTATCACCCACGTCCTATTCCGCGTACGTGGATAAAAAGCAGCCTTTTGTTTTTCTTATTAAATATCGTATCTGACAAAGATGTTTTTGTCAAATCGAATACCTACTCTTTCTGAGATTAGGCCAAGAAAACAAATAAATAATCTACAGCAGCAGTAAGTATAATTTGGAGCATTTTACACTTGCATACTGTGCAGGTCAGACTCCAAACTTATATACTCGTACTACCATACTTAATTTTCTAAGGGATCGTTTTCAGGGTATGCAATAGACACGTTACCATAAGTATCAGCTACATGCGCTAGTCGTATTCCGCTGATCGCCACCACAAACGTCATGTCAAAGTGTACAATACCGCGGTTGGAAGCTAGTTATAAAATACGTGTTCGTACCCAACTACGAATAATTTTGCGTCTATTGGTATTCAAAGTAGACCTCTAAATAAATCGACATTGTCGGACGGAGGGAAATTCAGCGGATATAACACTTTAATCTCTAGTGTTGAGGTGAAGCCGGGCAACGATGTGGCTTTTGTGCCCTCGTTACTGCTGATTAAATCCAATATGGTGGACTTTTACTGCAATTGACAGGGCTATTTTACATAATAATATACGTAATGCTTAGAGATCTAAGTTTGTAATTGGCTTAGTAATTGATAAAATTTTATCTATATATAGGCAGTGGGTTTAATTCTTGCTATTAAAGTCTTGTAGATTTTTTAAAATATATTCCTATGTTTCAGCAGAAAGCCACTGCCAGTCAAAGCTGTCTGGCATATATGCTAAAATATATCCATTTGGCACATTCCCTAGTCATACAATTTTTTAAGTAATGCTTGGTAGTCACTTTCTGTAATAGGGCCTAAAATCAGACAAATTTTCCGACCTAATTCGATTAGCAACCTTACTATTGGCGGAATCGATTTAACGACTTCTGATGCACCAGCCACTGCATTTTAAATTGGCAGTTTATTTAACGACTTAAAGTCAAGACGTAAAGTTCTTTATGACCTAGAGTTCGCTTCTTTAGTGTTGCCTAGTCTTAATAACGCCTTTGTTCATTCCACCAAGGGTTATTATAGCACGATGAATTGTATTTAAAAAGTTCAGTCAATATTAACATGATATTAAACGCAATATATAATTAAGTACCTATTCGTACTAAAGGAGATAATTCCTCAATTAAAAACTATAGTAGTTTCAAAAGAATGAAAGAGTGAATAGGACACTTTTAGGCAAGCGAGCTCCATCTTCGGCCACATCGTCGCCTACCATCAGGTGAGATAGTGGTCAAATGCCTGGATGAAAAAAACGTATACACATGAAATGTTAAAAAAATATACCTGAAAATGCATAGCATATAGATATATTGTGCAAATAATACCCGCAGTAGTATATAAACTACACATTTAACATATCTTAACGCAGAATTAAGCTCATAAAGCCAGTTTATATGTTACACTATCAGCCGTTTATGTTCCGCATTTACAGCAAACACGATTGTCCCAACTTCAAAGTTATTCACTTGAATGATACTGAACACTGAACATTCTCGAAATACACATGACTTTATGCCCTTTTGATTGTGGGTTTACGATGCCTGTTTTAGCACAGTCGGCAAAAATATGCACAATGCTACTTCCGAATAGCTTTTTCTGCCATCAATTTTAGGGACAGTAAAAGTCCATGTGGTTTTATGGTGATGAATAAAAGTATTTATTTGTTAAAATATCTCTGTTCTTCAACCAAGACCTGAAATGAAAGATCGTCAGCATGTTCTGCGACCTTTTTGAAGCCTCATGAAAAAATATATTATAATTAGGTAGCTGTAGGAACTACTCCGCGCACTCATTCAAAAAGTAGCCTATAACCTTCTTCAAAAACCGATCGAATTCTGAAAGTATTTTTCAAATCGTTCCAGGAGTTTCTGAGATTAGTGTTGAAACAAACCTTTACAAATACAGATATTTTCCAATGATTGCCTGTTTATCTTATCCTCCATAACAACAACCAAGTACCCTAGTACAAAGGTCATATTGTAAGTTGCTGAGATCTTATGTAAAGGCACACTTAGGATATCTGAAACCTGTCCGAAACAGTTGAAAGTTTATAAGTTTACAAACTTAGTGAGCACAATTATGAGCTCTCACGTAACTTTGTACAGTAGTTAAAACTCTAGTTTAGAACACTTTCAGCTGGCTTCGACCCGTGTAGCATGTCTCTTATATAACCAATAGTTTTAAGCCTTTTAGTACTCAGTAAGTTTAAGTGTATCTCTTAGAATTAGTTGATAATATATCCTGTTGTTTATTGAGCCGTTTAACCCTGTTCTTTGAAATATGTTGCATGAAGAGTCTATTCATTGGTTTGTTTATGTTGGGACATTGTTTTGATGTAAGTAGGAGTAGTAGGACCTTAATTTCTTTATCAACCACTGTCTATTATTGCAATAGGAATTGTTTTGTGATCCTTGGAATATTATTGATTGCTTAATTGACAAGAATACGAAATAAACTAAACAAGAACCCCTTATTAGAACTGTAACTAGACGTTAGGTATATCAAAAGCAACCTGTTTTGGAAATTCTCGTTCAGTAAAAATGATAACAACTATTTATACAAATACATGTTTAAAATGAATAGGAATGTGTATATATTTTGCCACATGGCGTTCACAGATTGTTGAGTTAGGTTGTCGCCTATAAATTATGCTGCGGTACATTATGGCAACGGGTTTTACGCTGTTTGAATGCATTTGTTCCAGAACATATTCATCCGAGTGGAATTTGTTTTATGCGATATAAAATGTAATAAAATTCAGAGATAGTTTAAATTCAAAATAGTAGAAACGTGTGAATTTATAACCATCGAAGCGTCGTATATTCTACCTTTATCGTTATGTCATAATTTCCACATATACTTAGATACGAATTAATCCCATCTGAAAATCGAGTTGAATTTCGAATTCGAAATTCTAAAATGAAATGAAGGTCGAATTTCCTAATGGATTGTCATTAGGTCTATAAACTCGTAATACCAAACCGTAGAACAACTTGACCGTATAGTCTACATACCAAGAATAAGTCTCATGTAGTAATCCAGATAGATTAACCATATATGTATAAGTTCTTAGGTATATTTCAAGAGATAAACAAGTCAATACACTACGTGGTTCTAAGAATAACATAATGATTTAAAACGTACAACAATAAAATAGAGAAATTCCTAAAGGCAATCCAACAATAGCACTTCAAAATTCAGTATCTGCATTCAAACGGTATCCCAGCATTTTTCAATGCAGTGGACATTTCCATGGAATAGTGGTCACGTCTCTAGCTTTTTTATAGCGGGTATGCGTCACATTAACCGCCCCTTTCGTGTTATTATGCCTCGTAATATATTTCATAGTTGTACGTAGGAAGCTCTCGACATGACAACTCGAAGATTGCTCCTATAAAAGTGTACAATGGTTGATATTTGAATGACGGGCGGGGCTGGCCACGCCTACGGGAGACAATGTCTCGCTGACGACTCCTACGCAGCAGTGTTTGTCTAGAATACCGATTTTAACCTTTTATTTCTTCTTATTGTATTGGAGAAATTCTATTTTTATTCTGCCTTGGTTGCGAAATGATAAATATAAATTTACCTTTGCCTATTGATTTATTACAATAATATAAATATTCTACGCTGTCTGGACTGGATGGACTCAACTTGTTATAACTACATCGACTTGAAACATCTTTAAGTGTTTTCAATTAAGCCAACACTGCAAAGTTTTACAACTTACTCAACTGATTTCTGGCCGCGGTCTGTACAAAAAGAAAGTTTTTATTTGATTATTTCCAGTGTAGCTCTACGTTCCAATTTCGAATTCGAATAAAAAACGTTATGACGAACAAATAAAGCGGACAGCAATAACAAGGAGTTTAGTTATCAATGACAACCTCGTATAAACAGCTTTAGGCTCAAAGCACTGATAGTAATAACTAACAATGAAAACGTAGGTAAGGTAAACGCTGGTAATTTCGACAGTGTCCCAATAGTCGTCAGTTTTTGAAAAAATGCCGATTATTTAATTATAGCCATGTCTTACTAAAAGTTTTTAATTGCAATATATTTTTGATTATATATGCTATAATTACAGTGACAAACCTCAGTCAAAATTGTAATAGCGTCTAAATAATGAGCAATCAAAGTTGAGCACTGAGGAATTTTGTATATTTTTGTTAATTCAGGTACTGAATCTGACGCCCGGCTTACTACATTAGATGTCTTGTGTTGTCGGTGTATTGGGCTGTTTCGTTAGTTTCATTATTTGGTAAAGTAGTTTAATTATCAATCTATCGATTTAACTTATAAAATTGAGATATTTTGTTCATTATGATTATTTTATCCCGTGTG